>CAUYPK010116112.1:0-11649 GCA_963574355.1 Loris lydekkerianus | reverse complement strand
CAGACATATGAAAAAATGCTCATCATCTTTAATCATCAGAGAAATGCAAATTGAAACTAATACCTAGATTTAAAAAAAATATATTGCATAAGGATGCCTTATACAGGTTACCCAGTTTATTTTGCTTGGTTCATTTCATTTGCCATTTTTCCTACCACTCATATTACTACACATTTATACTTACTTCAAGTGCCTTCAAAGTTCTCACTCTCCCAATACCATCAGAAATGAAAAATGCTATGAGAAAATGAGCTGCCGGGAGAGAGGATGAAAGATGATGGCCAAGTAACAGCTTCCCTGCAACTGGGCACAGCGAGTCTAGAAAGACAGGACTCCAGGCATCTCTGGACGGTGGGATCTGCCTATAATCATCCCTTTGAGGATACAGGGAGCCAGCAAGGGACTTCTGGACCCCAAAAGGAGGACAAAAACAGTGGAGAACTGTCAAGTTATTGCGTGTGTTCAATTGACCTAATCACACGGGCAACCGTGAGTACAAGCAGCAGTGAGACAGCAAACCGGAAGGGCCTTCTCTGTGAACTGTTTTGGTGTTCTTGAACTTGGCACTCAGTTGAACTGCCTTGGGGAGAGCTTGAGCAGGAGCGTGGAGAGCTTTGAACATTGTCTGGGGCCCCAGACTGAGCCACTGAACAGGGCGCAGGAAGTCATTGGGAAAAAACTGCCCTGGCAAGCTCCGCCCTCAGGGTCCCAGAGCAAAGATAGGCAGGACAAAGGAACTTAGTGACTGAGTAGCCTAAACGCGGGGAGTGAGCTGCCTTACAGTCTTCATCCTTAGGGGCAGAGTGAGACGGTTTTGACACACTGGAGCCTTGGGCTGTTGCCCTGAGTAGAATGCCATGAAGTCACAGCTCATAGCAACCTCAAACTCCTGGGCTTGGCGCCGCCCAGACCTCCATAAGAGCAGTGCAGCGACCCCCGACTGGTGACCCGCACCCACCGGGCCTCTACATTCTCTGACTAGGTTTTGATGGAGGGAGGGTACTGGGTGGGGCCACATCTATGGTGCATCTTAGAATGGGTACAGGTGATTGCACTAATATACACAGCTATGATTTAACAATAAAAAAATTTTTTTTAAAAAAGAAAGAAAATGGGCTGCCTACAGTCATGAAGTTGACATTGGGGTCTGTTTTTGGAATCCAGGTTTCTAGAATACCATTCAAGGCTTTGTCTTCCAAATACAGGACAACCTCTGTAACTTGACCACCCAAGGGACTGTGACAAACTGCTCAGCATGAGGAACTGGGCCTGTTGCACTGACACATGTGGAGTGTGTCCCCTTTATGAGGATCAAGTTAACTGAAGGTGGTCAGTGAGGCAGGAGAACTGGGAGGTTCTGCTGCAGTCTGTGTGGGGTGTTCCTCACACAGCCTAAACCTGCACCAGTTCTTAGTGAATGGCTACTTCTAAAGAACTTTAGGGAACAAATATGGATGTATACATGGGGGACACTTTTTCACAGAGGCGCACCTTTGTGTGAGGTGGCAGTTTTTACCAGATTTGTGCTCAGAAGACACTTTCCCTATAGGGTGCTTCCACCTTGTGATTCAATCAGCAAGTGGGTTTAGATTTTCATTTTTCCTTTTTTTTTTTTTTTGAGACAGATTCTCACTTTGTTGCCCTCGGTAGAGTGCCATGGTCACAGCTCACAGCAACCTCCAACTCTTAGTCTTAGGCCATTCTCTTGCCTCAGCCTCCCGAGTAGCCGGAACTACAGGCGCCTGCCACAACGCTTGGCTATTTTTTAGTTGCAGTTTGGCTGGGGCTGGGTTTGAATCTACCACCCTCAATATATGAGGCTGGTGCCCTACTCACAGAGCCACAGGCAATGCCCCAGTTCCTTACTAAGTTGTGATTTCTCAAGAGGCAGGAAGTATTCCAAATGGCCACACAGTGGCTTTTGTACATGGCCCGTGACCCTCTCTGATCCAGCCAGACAGGGTTGGGTTTGGTGTTATGTCCTGGTCAAGGAGACAACCCACAGAAGTCACCACGCCCTTAGACACTGTTCGCACTCTCAGGCTCATGGCAACATCTTTGGAATGAGCCATGGCTACTCAGTGTCACCATTTGCCAAAGGCGGGCCAGCTGCCTTCCTCCCCTGACAGCCCCATTTGGCCTACACAGCTCTTCGTCCTCAGGGGCTCTCCGTGGGGTGTGTCCCTGTCTGTCCATCTATCCCTTTTCAGGGACGGGAAGGTCCAGTGGGTTGAAGTGTGTGGAACAGGGCTGAGGAGTTCCCAAAGGAAGAAAGAGGGTGGGTGGCTGGGTGGGACAGGGAGGGAGAGGAGCCAGAGGCCCTCCTGAAACCCGCAGATGAGGGGAGACAAAAGGCCCCTTCAATGGGGAGGCTTCCAGGCCCACACACACCCCGGGGCGAGGATGGATCCAACCCACTCACATCTGGCTCTTTAACAGTCCCCTTTGGGCCAGGCCACAAAGAGGACAAAAAGGAAAGTGGCCAGCAGCGACTGCGTTGGCTCTCAAATGGTTCCGGAGGTTTTTTTAGCTCACACCCGAAGAGTTACTGAACCGCACTCGCTCCCCAGAGGCCACACTACGCTAGGTCTCAGGGATGGGAAAGCAACAGCTCGCAGGGTGGGGGAGAGGTCGGGGCTGAACCCGAGAGGCGCTGGAGTCTGCCTGTGAGTCTGCGCAGTCAGTGCCAAAGGGGGCAGGTGGAGGGGGAGGTGCAAGGACTTCATAAAGTTGAGAAATCTAAGTCAAACCATCATAACTGAGGACCATCTGTACCCTGTTTCATTTACTTTTCTTAAATATGTTTTCATTTCAGTCTCCTAGTTCTATGCCTCATCTGCGGAGGGAATTCCATTCTTTTTTTTATTTTATTTATTTATTTATTTATTTTTTGAGACAGAGCCTCAAGCTGTTGCCCTGGGTAGAGTGCTGTGGCCTCACAGCTCACAGCAACCTCCAACTCCTAGGCTTAAGCAATTCTTTTGCCTCAGCCTCCCAAGTAGCTGGGATTACAGGCACCCACCACAACACCAGGCTATTTTTTGGTTGTAGTTGTCATTGTTGTTTGGCAGGCCTGGGCTGGATTCGAACCCACTAGCTCTGGTGTATGTGGCTGGCATCTTAGCCGCTTGAACTATAGGCATTGAGCTGGGATTTCCAGTCTTAACAACTAAATGCTAACTAATTTATCCCTGAAATGAAGTCAGTTGCTAGTTGCCTAGCCTTTACTGCAGGCTGAGCTGTCAGTGGCCATCGTCACCCAGCGCACTTACCTGCCAGACCTTAAATCTTCCCAGAGCGCAGAGTCCTCATACAGGCTGTGGGCCCACCGAAGGCCTTTCTGGTTTGAAGATTACTGCACCTTTCTACTGTAGTTCACATAAGACCAAGATGCTATTCTTGCCAGACGTCTTAGGGCAGCAGCAATGGCAGTGGCTGGAAGCAGACTTGAGTTGGCAGTGATTGCTGGACCTGGCCCAGGAGCAACCCCCAAAGCAACCATTGCAGAAGAAGCTGTGGTGGCTGTAGCAGCCGCTCTGGCTGGAGAAGGGACATTGGCTGCTTTGGCAGCTAAGCCCAGTTCTGGAGAGGCTGAAAGTGGGTAAGAGGTACTGCTGTCCAAGAAGCACATCAGAGGGAGGTGGCCCACCTCTCTTGGAATCCTGAGGCTCTGGGAGCCCTCCAGCTGCCCCAGAGAACCTAAGGCCTTCTGCCAATGGCTCACCCTGACCCTGCTGCGATGGTAAATGTGCCCACCAACACTACCATTACTTCAGAGTGCACCCCAGATTACACCCCTTCCTCACCTTTCCCGTTTAGTGAGAAACCTCAAGGCTCTTGTCCTGTCTCCAACCCTGGAACCCTGGTAGGGACCTGGTAGTTTACTTCTCTAGCAGGAATCTTTCAAACATACCAGAAAAGAAACCATTTTGCAGTGCTAGACTAGAAGAAGTAATGGACCCCCTGAAAACCGAGTGGGAGGACGGCATCTCTTAAACCTCTCCCAGGACAAGTCCTAACCCATATAGACTTCTCTGTAAGAGACGATTATACTTCTTGGTCCTCCTTGGACCAGCTTGGGCCAGTATAGTGGTCACATTCTTTCTAATATTTTGACAGTAATCCTGCGCATAGCTGAAAAAGCAGTCAGAGTGTGAAGTTCAGCTGTAATTTAATCATCACCTTCCTGAACAGGTGTTTTGAGGTTTGTTTATATTAATTTTTTTTTTTTTGAGACAGACTCTCACTATGTTGCCCTTGGTAGAGTTCTGTGGTGTCATAGCTCCCTGTCACAGCAACTTCAAACCCTTGAGCTTAAGTGATTCTCTTGTCTCAGCCTCACAAGGAGCTGGGACTACAGGCACCTGGCACAACACCTAGCAATTTTTTTTGGTTGCAGTTGTCATTGTTGTTTAGCTGGCCTGGGCTGGGTTCAAACCTGCCAGCCTTGGTGTATGTGGCCAGTGCCCTACTGACTGAGCTACCAGTGCCACCTATTGTCCGTTTTTTTTGAGCTTCCAACCTGGTTCCATGCAGTTAGAAAACATTATGTAAACAAACTTAAGACAGTGACATTTAAACTTTGTATTGGGTGATAAGGTTTTATCATAAAGGGTTGATGGGCAGAGCAGATGGGCAGAGCAGGGTGGTGCATGCTTATAGCTCCAGCTACTTGGGAGGCTGAAGTAAGAGGACAGCTTAAGCCCAGGAGTTTGTGGTTTCTGTGAGCTATGTCAGCACAGCACTCTACCAAGGGAGACAAAACTGTCTCAAAAAAAAAAAAAAATCAAAACAATTCAAAGTTTTGGTAGCTTGAAGAGACCAGCTTGTACCTGCATTTGAGAAGTTATGCTTAAAGCCCAATTAGGTGGGATGGATTATCTTTTATAAATGTAGGTGAGGAGGCATGAAAAAGGCTGCTTTGTGTCAGAGAGAGAGAGAGAGAGGCAGTTTCACTGTGTTGACCTCTTAAGAGTGCCATGGCCTTATAGCTCACAGTAACCTGAAATTTCTGGGCTCAAGTGTTCCCCTTGCTTCAGCCTCCCAAATACCTGGGACTAAAGGCACCCTCCACAATGCCTGGCTACTTTTTTTAGAGACGGAGTCTTGCTCAGGCTGGTCTCAAACTCCTGAGCTCAAACTCCCTCCTTGGCCTCCCAGAATGCCAAGATTATAGGTGTGAGTTACCAGACCTGGCTCTCTGCTGTGTCTTAAAATGTTTGATTTGTTAGCTTTGAAAATTCAGGATTTTACATAGAAATTTAGACCCTGTCACTTGCAAAGTGTTGATGTTTGACTACATTAATCCTGAACTCCAGTTTGCCATGCACCCTCCACCTCCTTTACCCAGGTGATTGGTTGGTTGCCATTCATTGCCCTTCTTAAACCGTTCTGATCCTGACCCTTGGCCTGCCTCACATGTGCCAGTAAGGATGCTTGCCTATCTCTGAAGCGTCCAAGTTTAGGACTCCTTTAGGATTATCAGTTTCCAGGGGCTCGGCACCTGTATCTCAGTGTTTAGGGTGCCAGCCACATACACTGGGATTGGCAGGTTCGAATCTGGCTCAGGCCTGCTAAACAACAATGACAACAACAACAAAAAGAATAGCCAGGCATTGTGGCAGGCACCTGTAGTCCCAGTTACTTGGGAGGCTGAGGCAAGAGAATCTCTTAAGCTCAAGAGTTTGAGGTTGCTGTGAGCTATGATGCCATAGCACTCTACTGAGGGCAACAGTATCTTGTCAAAAAAAAAAAGATTGTCAGTTTCAGTTCCCATTCTATTAGAATTTCTCCATTTATGAGCATTGCCAGATTGACATATGTAGCCTCCTTTTTTAATTGGATATTTTTTCTTCCAGGATCTTAGTAACATTGGTCCTGCATATGACAACCAAAAACAAAGCAGTGAAGTGTCTACCAGTGGGAATCTAGATGGTAAGTTTTAAAATATCTCATTTAAGTAGTTGAAATACTTTTTTTAAGCTATTGAATCCAAATGTGCTTAGAGCTGGACATTGTTTGAGTAAACCCTTAACCTGGATTTTTACCAAGATGTTTTCAAGCCCGAACTCAGTTTTTAGAAGCTAACAAAGATTTGGCAGATGGTAATGGAGAACTTTTGTCATTTTACAGCACAGTTTGGTTTTGAGTGAGACATGTTTAGGCTAAAACAGTGTGCAATTTTAAGGTCAGATTTACTGTGTCTATATTACAGTCTCCATCTTTATCCTCTTAACTAACATTTAATTTAGAAGGAATCAGTTGCTTTCTGCTGTTTTCCATAACTCACCTATTACTTAACTTCCTGTATGCATCATCTAATATTCCTTGCCCTGAAACTTCAGCTTATCCTTGTGAACAGCATTTCAGTATGATCACTTGCTGTAGCATGTTCTTCTGTTATCAACCCATCTACAAGGGAAATGCCCTTCATTACTAATGGCAATCTCAAGAGGGTTGGGGTAGCTGAGAGCTAGTTAGCTATTCATCTGACACATGGCATCATTAGCTTGTGTTGTTGGAATGGTAGTTATCTTAAATATCTAATCATTTCCACTGTTACTAATGTTCCAAGGTGGGTTGGAAATACCTAAGTGTGTTGTTTTATCTTTTTTACATCGTATTTTCCCTTTTTAATCTTTTGAAAAATATTTGATGCCACTTCTGTTCTTACAGGTGGATTCACTTTTGGAGGTGAATTTTTCCTCTTTTTTCTTTCAGTCTCTCAGACTTAAGGTTTGGAAAGTGCTTTTTGCTAAGTTGTGGTAGAAGCTAAAACTAAATCATTTTAAAGCATTGTGAAATGGTGCTAATACCACTTAATCTTAAATAGTAGCTTAGTTTAATATTAGTAATTAAAAGCTTGTATGTTGTCATATTTGGCCTAACACAGCCAGTAACAATTAAAATGCAAATAACAATTAAAAATGTAATAGTTTCTTCATATTTACAGGGAAGTGGAAAAAAAGAAAACAAAAAAAAATAGCCATTTTTTGATTACAGTAATTCTAAAAATAGAGATAATGACATTGCAGCAATTCAGCATTAAAACCTTTAAGAGAAACAGCAGTAACATCTGATGTGTATCTAATGGCAAATTCTGCATAAATCTGGTCTTGTATATGTGGAATATGACCTACCTCCATGTCTGGATCCTTTTTATTGCAGCAGAACTGCTGATAATTTACAAGCTTGCCTCATATTAAGATATAATTTTCTATGAAGTTATTTACATAATGGTGTTTTCCTGCAGTTTCAAGGACATTTTTTGGAAGAGAGGGGAAAAAAACTAATTGAGAGGAATAATAGAACTGGGCAAATTTCAAAGGTTACTATTTCAGAAATACACAAGGTAGTGCTGGGTGCAGTAGCTCACTCCTGGCATCCTAGCACTCTGGGAGGCCAAGGTGGGTAGATTGCTTGCACTCAGGAGTCGGAGACCAGCCTGAGCAAGAGTGAGACCCCATCTCTAAAAAATTGCTGAGCATTGTGGCTTGTGCCTTGAGAGACTGAGGCAAGAGAATCACTTGAGCCCAAAAGTTTGAGGTTGCTGTGAATTGAGACGCCATGGCACTCTACCAAGGGCAAAAAGTGAGAATCTGTCTCTAAAAGAAAAAAAAGAAAAAAGAAAAAAAAACCAGAAAAGAAAAAAACGCAAGGTAATTTTCCTTGTGTCCTTAGTATGCAGCTGTATTTTTTTGTATGAAATATATAAATTGTCTATTGATATTAATTCCTCACAAGACAGGTTAGCCCAACCTGAAATTTATGCATTAGAATGATCTAATAAATGTTACATTGCCAAATGGATATGAAACTAAAACTTGCCTGCTAAATTTAAAGCCTTCTTTCTTGTGTTCTGTAAAACCACTGAGAACCACTGGGTTAAAGCATCTTGAGAAAGGATAGACGGGGGAGAGGGAGTGAAATCAGTATAAAATGTTAGTTCTTTTACTCAATTCTCTGCTTCTCCTTTTCATACATCTTCCCTTCCCTTTGTCTAATAAATGTAACAGATAGTAAGTGTTCCTCTCTCTGAGTTTCTGTTCATTAGTCTATAATAATAAATATACTAAAGGAAAATCACTTTCATTCTTTTTCTCCACTTCTTTTCTGCAATATACATGCTCAGAAACCACCAAGAAGATCCCTGAAAAACATAAGTAATTTAACCAAAATTACTTTGCCAAATAAAGCTAATTCTTCTCATTTCCCCGTTTTGCCTGCAGAGAGCAGAATGATTTATTTGAGTAATGACAAGTGTTGTGAAGTTCTGTGTGTTCCAACTGAAATCTAATAGGAGTCTTGACTTACATAATTAAATGCAGTTGAACTAGAGGGGAGTTTAGTTTTTTGATTTTATTTTTTCCTTTCTTCAGTGATGCTTTGTTTTCTGCTCAGTGCCTTCCCCCTCCTGGCTATCCTTTGGAACACCCATTCAACAAAGATGGCTATGGGTATATTCTAGCTGAGCCTGATCACCACGCCCCAGCCCCTGAGAAGCTTGAATTTGACTGCTGGGCAGGAAAACCTATTCCTGGAGACCTCTACAGAGCCTGCTTGTACAAACGGTTTTGTTGGCCCTAAATGACAGAGGTATGTAAGGTATTCAAGGTCATGTCAGTTCAGGGTTGCTTTGAACTACTGTCATTGTCAGTCTAGAATTAGACATAGACCTCAGTCTCTTGCCACTACACCAGCTCCCAACTCTACATACAGCCGGAAGGTGGAAGAAATAATTTCCTTCTCTGTGTCTTCCTGTAAGTTCTAGCCATTATATATAGTTTAAAAAACTTTCTTCTTCTTCTTCTTCTTTTTTTTTTTTTTAGATAGTCTCACTCTTTTACCCCAGGCTAAAGTGCTGTGGCATCATCATAGCTCATAGAAACCTCAAAACTCCTGGGTTCAAGCAATAATTATCTTGCGTCAGCCTCCTGAGTAGCTGAGACCACAGGTGCCTGCCACATCAGGCTAATTTTTCTATTTTTAGTAGAGATGGGGTCTCACTCTTGCTCAGGCTGAGGCTGGTCTCAAACTCTGAAGCTCAAGCAAAACTCCTACTTTGGCCTCCCTGAGTGTTAGCATTATAGGCATAAGCCACTTCACGTGCCCTTGTGTTGAGATTTTTTTTTTTTTTTTTTTTTTTTTTTTTAGACAGTGGCGTCATAGCTCTTGGGCTCAAGCAGTTCTCTTGTCCCAGCCTCCCAAGTAGCTGGAGCTACAGGTGCCCACCACAATGCCTGGCTATTTTTGTTGTTGTTCCTGAGCAGGCCTGGGCCTGGTTCAAACCCACCAGCCCTGGAGCATATGAATGGCTCCCTAAGCACTGAGCTACGGGTGCCCAATCTGTGTTGAGATTTTTAAACTCCCGAACTGATATGTCAATATTTGTTGTTGTTTATTTTCTTAAGAGACAGAGTTTCTGTCACCCAGGCTGGAGTGCTAAATCTCCTCTCTCACCCTCCTGAATGGCTAGGACTAGAAGCTCAGTTGTTTTTGTTTTGTTTTACTGGAGTATAAGGCCCTATGTTTTTGTGGCAGTTGTCTCCAAAGTCTCCAATAATTGCAGGCCTGTTTTAATGTCCATCACTGCAGCTCCCCAGTTAAAGATCTCTGATGACTGGCTGACTGGAGTTGGAGAGAAGGGTTACTCTATGGTACGGGCCTCTCATGGGGTACAGAAAGGTGCCTGGTACTTTGAAATTACCATGGATGAGATGCCACCAGACACTGCTGCCAGACTGGGTTGGTCCCAGCACTTAGATAAGCTAGGGCCATATTGTTAGCATCACAGCAGGTGTGGCTCCAAGATTATTTGGTTTATTAGACGGTGGGCATAAAATTCAGTTCCCAAGGGTTTAATTTGTTTGCAGTTCTTGGAATATTTTTGCAATCTTTGTAAGAAACCATTTGTAAGCAACTTTACAAAATGGACAATAAATAAAAAAGGAGTAGAATATTTTTTCCTTCAGCAAACCAGAATTGCCTTGTATTCATGACTTGCTATATGTCTTTTCATTGGGACAGGTAATCTTCAAGCTCCCTTAGGTTATGATAAATTTAGCTATTCTTGGCAGAGCAAAAAGGGAACCAAGTTCCACCAGTCAATTGGGAAACACTAGTCTTCTGGTTATGGACAGGGAGGCAACCTGGGATTTTATATTAACCCTCCTGAAGACAGAGAGACAGCCAAGTCATTGCCTGATACTTCTAAAGATAAGGTAGGTTATTCCCCCTGCCACAACCTGAGGTAACCAGTGCCTGGAGCTGTGGGTCTATGTGTCCTCTTGTGATGCTGACCCCAGTTCACTTGTCTGTCTTTCTGATATTTTATTACAAAAATTTCCAGATGGAACAGCAAGGTTGAAAGAATGTAAGAGCTGAATACTCATCACCAGATTCTACCATTTAAATGTTTCTTCCATCAATGCATCACTTTTTTTTTTAATGTGCTACAGAGAAAATTAGCTTAAGTCCAACCTCATCTGTTTTTTTTCTTTGTTACAAATTTTATATAGTATATGTTTACGGGATTTTGAGTTTGACTTGCACTGTTGAAGACTCCTACTATCCTACCGTCACCTCAGGATGACCCTTCCAGTCAGTCCCCACCCCAAACTCCCTAGAGGCAAATCACTGTTTTAACTTTTTTCTCCAACATATATTAGTTTTTACCTAGTTTTTTCCTTTTTTTTTTTTGGGGGGGGGTGGTGGTTTGTTTGTTTGTTTTTTGAGACAGAGTCTCACTTTGTCACCCCTGGTAGAGTGCCATGGTGTCACAGCTCATAGTAACCTCAAACTCCTGAGCTTAAGCAATTCTCTTGTCTCAGCCTCCGAAGTAGCCAGGACTACAGGCACTCACCACAACACCCGCCTATTTTTAGAGACAGGGCTATCACTCTGACTCAGGCTGGTCTCGAACTTGTGAGCTGATGCAATCCACTCACCTCTGTTTCCTCAGTGCTGAATTACAAGCATGAGCCACCATGCCTGGCCTGCTTTTACCTACTTTAGAATTTATATAAATGGAATCATGAAGTGTGTTGTCTGTTGTCTCTGGCTTTTTTTTTTTTTTTTTTAGGCATAATGCTTTTGAGATTCGTCTGTGTTGCTGCATATGTCTATAGCATCTTTTTGCCACAGAATGGTATTCCCTTGTATGAATGTACCACAGTGTGCTTATCCATTTTCCTGTTACTGGACACATGGGCTGTTTCAGGTGTGGGGCTATTATGTATAAGATGCTATTATGAAAAGACCTATGTAAGTCCTTCTGTCAATGTATGTTTTTATTTACTTGGGGTCAGTATATAGACATGGAATTATTGGGTCATAAGGTAGTTAAACATTTAGTTTTATAAAAAATTATCAGACTGCATTCCACCAAAAATATGTAAGAGTTTTAGTTGCTATCATTTATTATGTTCTGTCAACTTAATTTTAGCCTTTTTAATGGATACATATGTAATTTCTCATTGTGGGTTAAATGAGCATTTCTTTGACTAATGATATTGAGCATTTTTTCATGGGTTATTGGCCCTTTATCCATCTTTTGAAAAATTTCTCTTCAAATATTATGCCTATGTTTTCTTTCTTTTTTTTTTTTCTTTCTTTCTTTCTTTTTTTTTTTTTAAGACAGTGTCTTAGTAT
>CAUYPK010116111.1:0-14011 GCA_963574355.1 Loris lydekkerianus | reverse complement strand
GATTCTTGGTTAATGAGCCAGTGATATCGGACCTCAACCTGATTTAACTGCCTCTAACCTTTTTTAAGGATACAGGGCCCAAAGGTGAAGGGTAAATAAGGGTAGCAGGGGAAGAAGGTAGGGTAAAAAACCATGTAGGCCCATCCACAGGGGATTGATTCAAAAATTCACCTTGCTCATCTTCATTCTTTATTTATGTAGCATCTTCCAGGTAGGTTGATCAACTGTCTCAATTACCAGGGACTTCCCTGGTTTTAGCACTAAAACTCCTGTGTGATAAAATAGCCCTCAGTCCTGGGCAAACTGGATCACTTCCTCCTATAACCTTTTTCTATGTGGCTGTGTATGTATGTGGATGGGCATATATACATGTATATAATGAAAAGAGAATAGCATAGTACCCATTGCTCTTAATCTACTTTTGTTATTTTTAAAAACATTTTTCCACATTATTAAGTATTATTTCAGTATACCACTGCAATGCATGTTTGTTATTCAACTCTGTTAACATATAATAGTATATTGAATAATTTCCATACAGTTAGACATCTTTTTTATTTCTTTTTAAATAAAAATCAGTGTTCAAAGAATATTCTAGTACTCGTATATTTATATAAATCTTTTAAATATTTTTAAACTTTAAATTTTGAATTATTTTTGAGGAATAATTTAGGAGAAATATGCAACAATGTAACATCTATGTATCTATTTTGTCATATTTGATCCACATTTTACATTTAAAAAATAAATAAAATAAAATTTAACAAATTCAGCTAATGTCTCCCCTCCCTACGTCTTCCCTGTACCCACTGTTCTTAAAATGAAATGTACCATTTCCATCAATGCCCTTGAACATTTTTCACATATTTAATTATCCCCCCAAAATGAAGTATAATTTATTAGGTAAAAAAGGTATCCTTTTGCTGTTACCTTGTTTATTTTTAACCTAACATTATGTTTTGGAGATTCATCTAGGTTGATATATTTATATTATTAGTTATAACTTACATGTAATGTTTTGTTTTATGATTGAACATCTATTTTTCTACTCATATTTGAAGTCAATTTCATTTTTGCATTCTTCTGTTTTGCATTTGCTGTTACCATGTTGCATTGGTTATACCTGTAGTATACTTGTACAGTGCAAAGCTCTGTAGGGTAAACACTCAGAAAATATGCACACCTTCAAATTCACTTCAACTATTTTTTTCCTGAATGATGATACCAATTAACACTTGCAATAGCAATGTATAAGAATTCCTTCTTCTCACTGCTTTTCTAAAACTTAGTTCTATGAGACCCTGGTTTTTTTTTCCTATTTCCTTTGAATTGATAACCTATCCTTTACTCTTTTTCTTTTTGTGGACAATGTTGTTTATTTTTTCAAATATCTTCAGTATATTCTTAGCTTATTGATTTTTAAATTCTTTCTCTTTTTTGCCAAAGCATAAAATTCTGAGTAATATTTTTGTATAATATTTGGTGCTTTATGATTTAGAGTTGGCATTATTAATCAGTTTTAATTTTTAGCAACTTATTAAGGCAAAACTGGCATACGATAAATGACACATCTTGAAAGTGTGTACTTTTAAAATTTTGAGAGGTATATATGTATACACACACACCTACACCATTGAAATCATTAGCATAATTGAGATAATCAATACGTCTTACTCCTCCAAAATTTCCTGTCCTTTTTGTATTTCACTTCTTCCAGACCTCTGCCTCTCATCTCCCCATTCCCAGGCAACCCCTGATCTGCTTGTGATAGATTATTATAGAGTAGCTTGCATTTTCTAGAAATTTGTATAAATTGAATGTTTTTTTGGTTTCTTAGATTAAGCATAATTATTTTGAGAATTATCCATGTTGTTGCATACATCAATAATTCATTATTTTATTGTTGAGTAGTATTGATTTGAATCAATTTACCACTATTTATTTGTTCACATAATCAGTTATAGATATCTGAGTTGTTTTCAGATTTAAGCTATTATACTACAAGTAAGAGTTCTATGAATATTCACGTATAAGTCTTAGTGTGGATATATAATTTTACTATTCCTGCATACATATTTTGGAATGCAACAGTCAGGTTATATGGTTAGGAAATGTTTACCTATTAAGAATATAGCCCAACTTGCCCTCATGGGCTCTATAATTTTTTATTTCCACACACTGTATGAAAATTTCAGTTTCACTACAACTTTGCCAAAATAACTATTTGGTGTTAATTTTCAGATAGTATGTGTGTTCCAATTTGTTCTTTTTGAAAGTAGTTTCAGCTATACGGAAAGTCCTTTGCATTTTCATAGAAATTTCAGCTTGCTAATTTTTATCAAAAGCAAAACCACAATGATCTATAAGTCTATTTTAGATTCAGCTTGTCAATTTTGATTAAAAGCAAAAGAAATTGATCTATAGGTCAGATATCTTAAGAATATTGAGTTTTCTGGCTCGTCACCTGTAGCTCAAGCAGCTAAGGCACCAGACCTGGCAGGTTCGAATCCAGCCTGAGCCTGCCAAACAACAATGAAAACTACAACCAAAAAATAGCAGGGGGTTGTGGTGGGTGCCTGTAGTCCAGACTGGTTGGGAAGCTGAGGCAAGAGAATGGCTTAAGCCCAGGAGTTGGAGGTTGCTGTGAGCTGTGCAGTGTACCTTTTCATTTATTTTAGGATGGTCATTTTCCTTTGCACTATTTTGTAGTTTTAAATGTTCAGGTCTTGAACTTCTTTTGTCAGATGTGGTTAAGTGTATTTCATGTTTTTAATGCTGCTGTAAAATGTGTTTTTAAAAATATCAGTGCCTGATTTTTACTAGTATCTGGACATGCAGTTGTCATTTATATATTCATCTTATATCCTACCTTAGCCAGTATAATGTTGAATCATTTTTCTTTTTCTAATCAATAAATTATTTACAAGAATATTTAAAAATTTCTAAACATACTTCTAATTTCTTTTATTAATTATGTTAAGAGAATATGTCTTTGCCATATCAACTAATCGATGTTCACTGATATTTTCTCCAGTTTTATATTATCAAGTTTTATATATATTCTATGCGTACTTGAGAAGAATCTGTATTTGCTAATGTTTGGAAGAGGATTTTATGTGTATTTTACTGGATGATGTCTTTTATTTGTCTTGATTTATGGCTTTTTTAAAAATTACATGGTCTATCAATAAGAGGAATATTATTTTCTTCTAGAAAGTCTCATAATTTTTGCTTTACATTATATAGCATTTTCTATGTATATTTGCTAAAATATATTTTTTGTAAATCGAGTTTGTTGGTTACTCATGAGTTCAAAATTATTACATTAGGTAACGAATTGTGCCTTTTAATGTTACAATTCTTTGACAAAAATTATTTTTAATTAATTTTACTACAATGTCTGTTTTGTTTGACATTTATATAGCCACCTTAGCTTTCATTTTGCCTGGTATATAATTTACATTTTTTTGACTTGAAACTCTCGGACTTTAAGTTTTTGCCACTCATGAAAGTATATAGCTGAAAGCAATGTATCAGAGCAGCAATAATAGCTTTTCTTTAAGTGTGTTGCTAGTTATAGACAATATATCTTTACTCTTCATAGCTTTGAACATTTTCTCTCTTGTTCTCTGTTTTACTATCACTTTTGCTTTTTACTCTCTTCCTTTCTTTTTCTCTTTTTTCTGTTTTCCTCCTTAATTTTTATGCATTAAAATATAAATTCTAGAATATTCTTAATTATTATAAGTTTAATCATTTATTTTCCTCCATTCTGTCTCTTAATTTCTCTGAATGTATTATTCAGGTATTTTCACCCTATTTAAATATATCTCATACTTTTAATATTAATTTCTTCTGCTAGATCCTGTATGATCCAGCTCTTTCTTCCATTTCAATTATTTTCTCTGCATCTGAGCCTAAACTGATGTTTAGCTCTGTTTATCAGTACCTATCAGCTGTCTATGTCTATCTATAAATGTGTCTGTCTATAGACAAATTTGCATATATGTATATTTCAATGGCACTTCATTTTTATATGATTTATTTTATTTTCTTTGGAGATGTACATTTTCATAATATCTTGTTCTTTTCCTTAAGGTTTTAATTTTTTCTTTTAAATTTTAATTAATTTAAAATTAATTTTATGATGATTAGATGATCTTGACATTATGATAGTTTCATGGGGTTACATATAAGAAATTGGGCGCATCTAATTTTAACACACTCATGCCAGATTCCTTCCTCATATGATTTTAATATTTTATAATTAGCTCACATGTGAGAAAGGCTTGATTTCTCCCTACTATCAGCAGACATTGCAGCTTGCATTATGTTCAACCAGGAGCCTCTGAGTCATTATTAAATTTTATTTTATTATTTTATTTATTGATTTATTGATTTTTATTAAGTCTTTTGTACATAGATCATAAATAAATTCATGCCATTTTTATTTTATTTTATTTTATCTTTTGCAGTTTTTGGCAGGGGCCAGGTTTGACTCTGCCACCTTTGGTATATTGGACCAGTGCCCTACTCCTTGAGCCAGAGGTGTTGCCCCATTTATGTAATTTTCGATGTGTTGATTCTTTGTAAAAATTGGAGTGCTTACATCATACTAATCAACATAGCTTTCACCTCATTTACCCAATTATAGCATTAGGACATTTATGTTCTACACATGATAGATCCAACTTGTACTTGCAATGTGCTCTTTAGGTGTGATACCCCTGCTATCCCCTCCTATCCCTCCTACCCCACCCCTCTCTTGTCCCTCCCCTTCTCTCCTTTGTCCTAGGCTAAAGTTGTGTTTCATTTTTCATATGCAAGTGTGACTGATTATAAATTGGTTTCACAGTAGTACTGAGTACATTGGATACGTTTTTTTCCATTTCTGAGATACTTTACTAAGAAGAATATTTTCCAGCTCCATCCATGTAAACATAAAAGAGGTAAAGTTTCCATTTTTTTTTTTACTGCTGCATAGTATTCCATGGTATACATATACCACAATTTATTAATCCATTCATGGGAATCGATGTTCACTATGTGATATGAAAATTGTCAATTCATGAAAATCATATAAAATTTAATAATGAATCAACTTCCCCATTATTAAATTTTATATGATTTTCATGAATTGACAATTTCCATATCACATAGTGAACATCGGATTCTCCAGTCAATGTTAAGAATAATGCAGATCTTTTGAGGATTATTATTTTTCTTCTAGAGCCCACATCAGTGCAGATGAGATCTCTATCCACTCACTTGTGCCAGTAGGGATAATATTTTTCTTGTTTTCTCTTGCACTAGGGCTCTGGATTTGTGCTAGTCTCTTTCACCAGGGACCCTGGGTTTAAGTTAGTCTCACAATCTTTCTCCCTATATCATATCCTAGATGCTGTACAACAGACAAAAATTCCTTATCCTTCCTGCCTACAACAAGCCACAGCATCAGCTCAAAATTTTCTCACCCTGCTTTCAATTCTCTCTTCCTTTACAATATGTGCCATTTTTCCTTTCTATCTCACAAGCTGTCATACATTTAATTTCAACATTTGATGAATTTTTTTTTTTTTTTTTTTAGTGTTTAAAGTGGAATAGGTCTTCTATTATTTTGTCTGGGGTATTTTTGGAATCTGAACTCTTGCTTAGTAAATTCTTAGCAGCAATTCTAGAAGTGAAATTGATGAGTCAAAGGATATATGCATCTTTTATGCTTTTGACGTGAATGGCCAAAATTGTTTTTTGCAGGGAAAAAAAACCCAACATGTGGGGATGAAATCCTGACGGCACCTCAGTCTATAGAGATCACCTCTGCTTTTTATCTCTGACGTGCTGGTCATTAGCTTCTGCATTTCCAGGGTGCTATGCAACTCGTGAGGGCTACATTGGCATGACTGCCTTGGTGCTCTCACAGCGATTTCTAATAGTTTGTCACTGCTTCCTCAGGGTTTCTTGTTTCTAGTGACTTTGAGACAGCGTGATAGAACACCTTCCTGACAAACGATCATGGATGGAGCCAAAGAAGGCAGGGGAATAAAAACACTTTAGTTAATAAAGCATAATATTCCCATATCACATCTAGTAAGGCTGTGGATTTTTATATTTTACCCATATGTTCCCAGCCACTTCTACATTTATAGCAACACCCAAATTCCAAGTCTCTAAATTAATACTTTTCTGTTCAAAGGAAGTCCAAGTGTTTATTTTATTTTTATGATATTTCTGAGCTACTTCTCCTGAAAGTCCTTGAAGGACCGAAATTCTGGCATGAACAGAAATACTTCTTGCATTTCTTAAATCATTCTGTTCCAGTGTCCACTCATCCATGACCTCTGTTACCTGAAGATTTTTGCCAATGTTCCTATCTAGATAGCCCCATTTTTCATGCTTTCTTTTCCAGGCCATTAGAAAAACAAAACAAAACAAAACAAAAGAACGTTTTTTGTTATATGACTAGCTTCCTTGAATTTTTTCTCACAGCATGTATATCGGGCCTTTAGTAGCTTTTTTTTCTGCTATTCTACATCATTTTCTTTTATAGATTTAGAAGACTTCCCAAGGGATGAAAATGTTTAGTGTTGGTGAGGCCTAATCTTACATTCTCCCAATCTCATGCTATTCTGGAAAATATTTATATTTTCAAATTCAGATTCTGTTGCTCTTATACACTCTAGTGGACTTACCTTTATGTGGGTATTTGCTCAGAGCCCATATAAAACAAGATCTATTATGGGAAACCTATTTCTGTGCCCTAGAACATTCCAAGATAGACTTCTTGATCAAATTATAATGGTTTAAAGATGGCTCTGTCCAAGAGCACAGAAAGAGCTTTCACGGATTAATGAAGTTTAAGTTACAATTATCTCTAACATATTTTTTTATACTTGACATAGCCTCTAATAGTCTGTTACATATTTTTATTTTATCATTTGAGAATTTATTAAATATTTCTGTTAGCATAGTTTTGATGCACTATTAAATATATGGCTATGATTCCCCTCAGCCTGTGAGTTGTATACAGTTATGATATTAAATAAAAATTCCCTTTTTTTCTTTATTTGACATATTTCTAAATTTATCTACCAGACTGCATGAAAAAGAGATTTGAAAATACAACCAGTGCCCATGGTGTGGGTATGGTGTTGACTGAAACTCATCTGTATTATGCACCTGCTGTGCATAGTTTTGTAGTAGATGAAGAACTAGGCAAATTGAGAGCACAATTCTCATATGCATGTTTCATTGTTAACACTGTAAAAAATAAGAATTGCTTGCATGGAGGAAGATTAATGAAGGTGGCCTTGTCTGCTGCATACATAATAGCACACACGATAAAGTACTATAAATTAATTACAATAGTTCTGAAATAAGAATAGAGAGCTAATACAGGGGAAAAATAATAGAGAGGCATTTGAGTAAAAATTCTGATTTATTTTATGATAAACATAGAGTTTTTTCCTTACTTTTTTGGATCAAGACGGTATATATTGTCATCACTAATTCCACACAGAATCCTTTTTCATTTCAACACCTTCTTAATCAATTGATAGACTTGTTTATGTATAATACAATAAACATCTATGAAAAACCACTCAAACCAAGAATAAGAAGAGTACAAATTCTTACATCTCTCTAAATCATCCTTACCTATCTTTCTTTCCCCGTGCACACATAAGCACAGTCATACATTATGGGTCATTCTTTATTTTATTTTTTTTAAATTGGTAACATGTAATGCATGTCTTAGAGTTGTTAGCTTGCTTTTGAACTTTATAACAAAGGCATGCCATCTGTAATCTCTGGACATGCCTTTGCACTTTATATTAAGACTGTATGTAGCTATAGGACATTTACTATATAATATATATATATTATGTATACTATATTATAGTTGTATAATATCTACTGTGCAAAAAAGAGCACAGTTTATTTATTCACTGTCTAGTTAATGGACATTGGATTGTTTCCAATTTTTTTCCTTTTACGTTAAGAGCAGGACTGCCAGGAAGCTATGAATATTCCTAGACACTTTTCTGGTACACACATGTAATGTACATGCTTATCACAGAGATTAGGTTCTTTATCCCACTACAGTTAATTCAGCAACTTCCATCTTTTCAGCTATATGAAACGTCACCAAACCTTGTCCTTTTGGGTTTTTGTGAAAACTTCCTTACACAGATATAATTGATGAAATAATTTGCCATTGGTGATCAGCTGAACCTTCTGAAAAATTATCTGAAACTTTTATATAATTTTATAAATTATTCATGCATCAACTCAGGGATTCCATTTTGGAATGCTATTATTCTGTTCTATTAAATGGAATTACTATTATGAAGTATATATCATTAAAGATATTTATTTCAGTATTGCTCAGAGTAGCAAGGATATAAAAAAATAAAAATAACAATAGTTTTTAAAAATGCTAACAATGTGAATGTCCTTAATATGAGAATGAATGGCTGAATAATTTTTGAAATGTTATGCAGCTTCCTACAAATAATAAAGTTTTGAACTATTTCTCCATTGGTATTCTACATGGATCAAGAGAAAAAAGAAAGATGCAGAAAAATGTATGGATGATGGCCACATTTTTGTGAAAGAAAATATTTGTATGTGTGCACAGGAGCTGTATTGTTATGATAGCATGCAAACAAAAATGAAGACTGTTTACTAGGGTTCCTATAGTATACGAGGGTATAAGGTTACTAACATCGGTTAGTTGGGGTTTCTGGGGAGAGGAATAATGTGAGAAGACTAAGAGAAGAATTTAGAAGAGGCAAACAAAAGGGAAATGCATGTTTGCAAACTTGCAAAAAATTTGCATAAATTTGTGTAAAATTTATATATATATAATAAATTAAGGTGATGAAAGAAAAACAAAACATAAAGTTCTGAATTTTAGTAGGAAATAAGAACTGGAAGAGAGGGAGGTTGGGAAAAAATTTCAGAGCTCATATTCTCATAGCAGAAATTGAACTTTAATCATTCTTTTCAGTGAAAAAGAATGAACAATATAACAAATTGAGCCTGTGCAAACTCAAGATCAGATTTAATCACTAGACATAATAATAATTAAAGATATAAAAAGTAAATAATGAAATCGGTAGCAGGTTTTTTTTTGAATCTTCTTAGGGTTTAAAATTTTTTAAACTCAATTTTCCACAGCAAAAGATTTGTTTGGACAAAACTATCAAGACAAAGACAAAAAGAAACTGGTTTAATTAATCAATTTTGATGCTTTGATTTTCTTCCCTATGAAATAGTCCATCCTTCTGTTAGGACATTGTTAGTGTTTAGGTGATTTTTGAAGCCTCAGGAACCAGGCTCAAAGGAAATAAAAGGCAAACAGAATATTCTTGGTCATTTCCAGAGGCAGAAATTCTTGCTTCAATGAAACGATTCTCAAAGTGTGGTCTGGGTATCCCTATTTATATTTTCAGGTACGACATTATTTGTCCTTTTCACTCTCATCTCACTAGAATATTTAGAGTTTTCCAAAGGCTACATGATAATTGATATTTCCATAGATTAAATTTAGTTATTTTCTATTTTTAAAATACAATAAACCAGTAAATGTAAACAAAGTGTTTCTCTGTGTCCTGTGATCCACTCTGGCCAATTAATCATACCTAAGAAAGGGACCTTGGGAATCACAATTTATAGCCAGTCAGTCAGTGGCACAGGTCGCAGGCTTGCATTGCCATCTGAAATGGGTCAAGGTCTTGTGAAGCTGAGCCCTCAATCTGTGTGATCTGACTCCATCTCCATGTAGTGCCAGAAATGAATTTAATTACAAGAGATTCCACTGCTGAATGGGTTGCTTGTGCCTGGTGTCAGTAATGTGTTGAGTGGTGTGTGAGAAAGAAATGACATAACACTTTGACTTTTAGTTTTTCTTTCTTTTTAGGCACCATATTACATTGCTATTTTAAAGGGCATAACGAATTATAAAGGATATTACCAAGATGATACATAAAAAGTCAGATGGAAGAGATGCATAGGGAAAAGTATGGAAGAAGCTTCTCTGCCTTCTCTAGGTGAGCCAGCCTTCAGGAACTTCCATATTTTCAGCTATCTAAGAGTCACCAAACCTTGTCTTTTGGGGTTTTTATGAAAACTTCATTACACAGACATGATCAAATAAATTGCCATTGGTGATCAATTAAACTATCTCCTCCCCAGAAATCTTTCTAGTGACTAACCCACATCCTGAAGCTTTTTAGAGCACCTTGGTCAATAGTCATTTTATTAGCATGGAAAAGACACTCATCACTCCAAAGAATCCAAGGATTTTAGGAGTTGGTGCTAAAAAAAAAGTCTAAGATCAAATATATATTTTAAAATTTTATTGTATATTTCCCCAAAAAATATAAGATTGACATTCTCACATATTGTTTTGGGGAGTATAAACCAATCACACTCTTAGAAAGTATGGTCTATAAAACTACAAAAGCTTTTATACTCTAACTGAAGCATGCCCTCTTTTCTTCATGCAACCAATAGATATAGTAACGTCAACTCAAGTTTGCAGCAAAAGAAGCATAACTACATTTACAGAAGCACTATTTGTAACCACAAGAGAGTGAGAAAAATAGAAGTGTTTATGTTACCCTAGCTACATTAGAAGAATGAAGTAACTGGTTTGGGGGCAAAGAAAGGGAGATTTATTAATTTGATGGCAAATGAGGAAAATGTCAGATTCCCATCTTAACGTATTAACATCCTAACATGAGCAGAAATACAGAGCTTTTAAAGGGAGGGTTTTCAGCTGTAGCTATTGATTTAATAATTGTGATTCATCCTATCTTCAGGCAAGACAATCTCCTGATCTCCCTCCCTGGCTTTCTGGACCTCTACCAGGCAAGCTCTCCACCTGGACATTTACCTCAGACAGTGTTGCTAAGCCATCTTCTGTGGTACAGAGAGCAAAGGACATGCCTGTCTCTCCTGATCATTGGCCTGTAGTAAGGATGTATTTTGTAATTCCCAAAAACGAGAGGGAAGTTTATAGAGACAGAGACACTTTTACCCCCTTTTAGACCATTTCCTCTGTTACATTTTATAAATAGAATAATAATGTATATTTATGGAATGTCCATTCAGTGGATTACTATGAAAAGCAATGAAAATGGATGATGTCAATTCTGTGGGTGCTTGTATGGACAAAGTACAATTATTATACTTAGGATTATCATTTTGTTGTTGTTGTTGTTGTTGGGGATGTCATTGTTCTTTAGCTGGCCGAGGCCGGGTTTGAACCCGTCAGGCTTGGTGCATGTGGCTGGCAGCATAACCACTGTACCACGGGTGCTGAGCCTCAATCATCATTATTATACTCAGATATCTAAGTAAGTTTCAGGACAGTATCTACAGCAAGAATAGGATAAGGTTGAGAAAGCAGTATTTAGGAGGAAGAAAAACCCTAGCAAAAAAATCCCCTCCAGGTGTTGATTAATATTTCATAGTTCTGATAGGACATATGCTGGGGACAGAGTGACAGGCAGAAGGGGGAAAACCAAGCAGAAACTAAAGAAGACAGAAGAAAAAAGCAGCACTTTACACGAGTGATGGTAGAAGCATTTTCTCTGTCTAAAGGTCTAATATTTATTGAGAATTCACTCTTGGCTTTGGCCAAAAAATCGATGGAGATTATAAAATTATAATTATAATAATATATAATATAGCAACTATTCTGTGATATTATGTATATTACAAATTGTATGATGTTATAGATAACATTCTATTAACTATATCATGTAATATCAAATAGCTAATGTAACTTGATATCATATTATTGTAGCTTCAAATCTGCCCAAGCTAATTGCTTCTTAATAGCTCTTTTAGGGAGATAGGATTTCTTTTTGAGAGCAGGAAATAGAATCTCTGCAAAATTGAAAACTTGTTCAAGGTTTCGTGGGTAGTAAGTGGTAGGGCTAGATCCTTAATTTCAAAGTCCTTAAAAATTTCACTAGACATTTCATTTAAAGATAACATATTCTTCTATATAATACAGCACAGGGGGCAGAGTGGCCTATTTCCTTTATATATCCACCAAACTTGCACGACAATTCCAAATTTTGTGTCTTATATTTGTCACATTTCAATGTTACTTGTCTAACATTCTCATTAAGTCTGAATTCTTAGGCCATAACCAGGTAACATTTCCTGAGCACTTCCTGTGTCCAGGGCATTGTGCAAGGGTAGATACAAATTAAAATGGAAAATAATTCATGCTTTAAAGATGCCAATTGTTGATTTTATGAAACAGTAAACACATAGAAAAAACAATAGTTCCCTGGGCAGAAAATAGCAAGTGCTGAATAAAAAGTACACAGTGAGAAGTTAATATCAAAGTTCTGAGAAAGAAAATTTTTATTAAGCTTTGTGGTCTTGGGCAACTGCGTTAATATTTCTCAGCCTCAGTTTCTTCACCTGCAGAGGATTTAGTCATATAACATGACATAAAGTGTGTTGTGAGGATTTAGTCATATAACATGACATAAAGTGCCTGACGTAGAGAGACAATTTCCTAAACCAACACTATTATTGATATTTTCTGCTCTCCTTCCACTTCTCTCTACTTTGTGCCCTTCCTCATCTTTCCTGAAGTCAGAGACTAAATTAGATGAAAAGCTCAGTGAGACTTTGAGGATAATAGAGAGAAATGGAAAGTCATGAAGAGTGAGCATCTGACACAGGAAAGGAAGCTAATGAGTGTATTTCTAATATCACAAATATAATGTAACAGAATATAACAAAATATTGAAGTGCCTGACTCCATTTACCTAAAATTCTATGAACATATTTCACATTAGAGTTTTATGTGTGTTATTTGGGTCATGAGAATGCGCAATAATTAGCCTGCCCTTCCCATCTTCTTTTACTCTGGCTCTGAACCAAGTGAGAAATTAAAAACAAAACCTAAACAGCAAGACAGATGAAAGCCTTGGCAATTGCTGCTGTTCCTGAGAAAGGCTGAGTTGAAAGATTTAATTCAGTGTAATAACTAAATAAGCTTTCTACCTACACCCTGCTTGGTGGTGGTCACTGTGCATAGGACACAGCAGTTGAGAGAAACCAAGAGCCACACTCTGTGTGGAGTGGGAAACCTAGACAGGAAGCGAGCAGAAGAAACAGCTGGGATGTTCAAGCCTTATTCTTTTCCAAACCTCCCAATCAGAGTACTACTTCCACCTCTTTGGGGCAGAAGAGCAGGAGGCAGTAAGAGGACTGAGGATTTTAGGAAATTCACTCTTAACAAAATCAGGAGGGCTGGGGGAGAGGTACACTCACCTGAACACACACATAAACACACTCAGACACATATGCACACAAACAAAACACATGCACACACACACATATACACACATGCACATACACACACGCACACATTCTGAAGACAGCTGCAGTGAAAGCCAAGAACTTGTGTGGATATCCGGTTAAACTGTCCTGTTGGGGAGAATGATTCCAGGATGAAGAAAGAAAATTTAGACAAACCAGAAAGGAAAGACTATCAGCTGCTGAGTCATCCTTGCAGAAGATTTTTGTCCCCTTCCTTGATCCTATAGCAGTTTGCTGGACAGCTTACTTTTTAAATTTTTTTTAAGAAATTAAATCACAATGTTTAGGTTAAAGTTTCCTTTAGTTGCACTTACAGTTTTCTGTAACCTTGTAGTATCCCTATTTCCTTAAAGATTTTAAGTTAATGTGTAGCATCCATATAGAACAGTACATGAACATAAAAGCTCAGTAAATTTTCACAAAGAAAATAGCCTTGAAATTATCACCACAGTGAAGAAGGAGCAGACTCCTCCAACTGACCCTTCCCCCTACCCTAACTAACCACAACCCTGATTTCTCTTTTCTTTTCTTTTCTTTTCTTTTCTTTTCTTTTCTTTTCTTTTCTTTTCTTTTCTTTTCTTTTCTTTTCTTTTCTTTTCTTTTTTCTTTTCTTTTCTTTTTTTGAGACACAGTGTTACTATGTCGTCCTCGGGAGAGT
>CAUYPK010116109.1:0-28333 GCA_963574355.1 Loris lydekkerianus | reverse complement strand
GTTTGGGTACATATTTTTATTTTTGAAATTTACCAGTGGCTGCTGCATTTTCCACCTCGGCTTATACTCGAATCACTAAGTTTTCCCAGTTTTTAGGGTAAAATTAAGGGGGTCGGCTTATACTCGGGTCGGCTTATACTCAAGTATATGCGGTACTCTTTTATTGTATTGTTTTGCGATTACATTAAATGTTACATGAAAGGCACTGAAGTAAATGTTAACCTTTATTACTAACACCATCGTCAACAACATTAGCACTGCCTGAATTGGACAAGCATGGGTTCAAGTTCAAACTCTGCCAACTATCAGATATATTGTTCTGTTCAAATTATAGAAACACAAGCTATGTTTCATTCCCCACTTTAAAAGTATAAAGACATTGCCTATCTTACCTCAAAAACGAGTCACAGTGAATAATATTAAACAATTTGTGAAAGTCCCTAGAATAGTATCGGTCACAACAGTGTATTTTTAAACTAACTCTAAATCTCTTCCTTATATAACAACCACTACATTGTATATGCATGTTTGGTTTTATTCATTACTTAAGGAATTCAATTTTTAAGAATCAATTTATAGGTGTCATAATCTCTGTTATATTGATAGTCAAGAAAATCTGAACCATAATTTGCAATTCTACTTCCTCACTCATACATTTCAGTAAAAAACACTCTATGAATCTGTTTTACCTTCCCAAACTACCTTATCCAAAAAAAAAGAAAAAGAAAGAAAAGAAAAAAGCTACATAAGAGAGACCTACAATAGTTTGCATTCTGTAAATATTTTAGCATTTTTTATTGTACAAGATATTATTTTCTAAGTGCCCTGAACCACACCACAAGTCAGCTGAAATATTAATGTCTTTCACACACCAACTTCTCCATTCAATGTCACTAAGATTCAATTTATTCAAGCACTTTTCAAAACTTTTTTTTGAAAAATGAACCCCAGGCTAACTCCTCTTTTATATAGTCTAATATACAGCATGGTCCCAAATAGCAGAAGAAATAAATAAATGATGAGGATATACTGAGCCTAATTATCTAAAAATTCTAACTTTGAAAATTAAGGTAATAATTTCTAGAGGTGGTATATATGTTCTGGCAGCTACCATAATATTAAAAGTTCTGGTATATTGAAACACTGACACATCTTCTGCTGTCCACAATCCATTTATAAATTTACCATACTTCAAACAGGTTTAGAATTTTCTTTCATTTGTACAAATTAAACTATTACTTCTATCTGAGGTTTCCCAATGTTCAACATTTAGGTAAACGTGGGAAATAAAGGAGATTAAAAGTCATGGCCCATGGCCATGAAGTACTCATAATCTATTTTGGTTAAGTTATACCAAGTTGAAGAGCAGCAGTATAAAGAATAGGCTAAATATTAAATGGTATGACAATTAATACTATAAAAAGTTGTATCAGAGAGCAATCCCTCAAGGTTGAAAGTAATCAGAATAAACTTCCTAAAGGTGAAGAAACTTGAGATGGGCACAATAAAGAGGTCTCACTTAGGAAAAGAATAAAGAAAAAGAAGCTAGTTCTTTCTTGTGTGTGTGATTTTTTTCTTTATTTGAGACAGAGTCTCTCTCTGTTACCCTGAGTAGAGTGCTCTGGGGTCATCATAGCTCACAGCAACCTCAGTCTCTCAGGCTCAAAAGATCCTCTTGCCTCAGCCTCTCAAGTAGCTGGGATTACAGGAGTCTGTCACGACAGCTGGCTGGTTTTTCTGTTTTTAGTAAAGATGGGGGTTCTCACTCTTGCTCAGGCTGGTCTCAAACTCATAACTCAATCTACCCCCCTCAACCTCTCAAAGTGCTAGGATTACAGGTGTGAGCCACTGCACCTGGTCTTGTACATGTAATGCTGAACAACTTACTTTACTTCCTTAAACCCCAGGGGATTTTTTTGTCCATAAAATGGGAATTAGTGATAGTCTCTAACTTTATGAGGCTACTATGAATAATTAACCAATGTACTATGAGCAAAGCATTCAGAATAGCAGCTAACAGAAAACACATATTCAATAAATGTTAGCTATAATTTGATTCTCCATTAACTTCAAGAAATAGGTGTTATATAGGACCAGGCATGGTGGCTCATGCCTGTAGTCTCAGCACTTGGGGGAGACTGACTGGGGAAGATTGCCTGAGCTAACAGGTTCAAGACTGGCCTGAGCAAGAGCTGAGGCAAAAGAATTGCTTAAGCCCAAGAATTTGAGGTTACTGTGCCCTGGCACTCTACCAAGGGCAACAAAGTGAGACTCTATCTGAAAAATAAATGAATAAATAAATAAATAATAGGTATTATGAACTAATGTTTGTGTCCCTTCAAAATTCATATGTTGAAGCCCTATCTCCCAAAGTGATGATTATTTAGAGATTGGATCTTTGGGAGGTAATTAAAGTTAAGGTGAGATTATGACAAAGGGGCCCTAATAATGGGGTGAATTTGCTTATAAATAAAGATATCAGAGAGTTTATTCCCCTTTTCTCTGTCTATCTCTCTCCATCCCCTCAGTCACCACCCACCCCCAGCCTCCACACACAAAAGTCATATGAACATACAGCAAGATGGTGGCCACCTACAAACCAAGAGAAGAGACCTCAAAAAAAAACTATCTTGTCAGCACCTTCATCTTCCTAGTTTCCAGAACCGTGAGATAATAAATACCTGTTGTTTAAGCCACCCAGTGTATAGTATTTTATTATGGCAGGTTGAAGAGACTAATACTAACACAATACATAGGATCAATAATTTCTACTTTGCATTCCAGAGGTTGACATCTTATCTAACTGACAAGTGATGGTATTGAGTCTTTTATTAGTTCAGTGCTATTTCTAGTAATATAAAGGTAGTATTAATAGATTTCCCTATTATAAAACAAAAGCAGATAGGAGAATAAAACTGTCATTAGTCTCAACATGACATCAATCCATTAGTGGATTTGCTAACCAAATGAATGTGACATATAATCAAACTAATATTAATAAAATGCCAGGTAGTGATTAACAGTTCTGGTTAAAAACAAAATATAATAGTCATAAAAACATTTCCTTAGCCACCATTAACGAGAAGCTAAGATCCATTTCATCTCTAAGGTCACCATTCACACTCAGATGAGTTGGATAATTTAGAGCAGGGGTCCTCCAACTTTTTAAACAGGGGCCCAGTTCACTGTCCCTCAGACCGTTGGAGGGCCGGACTATAGTTTAAAGAAAAAACAAAAAACTATGAACAAATTCCTATGTATATTGCACATACCTTATTTTGAAGTAAAAAAACAAAACAGGAACAAATATAATATTTAAAATGAAGAACAAGTAAAGTTACATCAACAAACTTACCAATATTTCAATGGGAACTATGGGCCTGCTTTTGGCTAATGAGATGGTCAATGTCTGGTTCCATATTTGTCACTGCTAGTCGTAACAAGTGATGCAAGTGTGCATCAGTTAGGCTCAAGACTGAGAGGAGTCGTCGAAGAGTGCTGTGCACATTCCACACATGGGCACTGTGGGCCCGGGATGAGTCAGCTGCTAAGCAGGACAGGCAGCGGTGGCAAAAACACCCGGTGAGCTGGATAAATGTCCTCGGTGGGCCACATGTGGCCTGCGGGCCGTGGTTTGAGGACCCGTGATTTAGAGCTTCTCTACCCTTTCTCTCTGTGTAATTGACCTTCATTTACCGGCTGAGGTATGCCTCAGTCCCAAAAGAACAATCCTGACTTTAAGCAAGGACTTGAGGAGCTTTAATCTAAAACTCAAGTCTCTGTATCAACTCATTTCTTCTATTAAAGTAATTCCTGAACTCAGTCCTACCAATTATAGCTAATATGTGTTGCTCCTATGTGTCAATCCTTATTTTGGCAACCTCCACAGTACTCTACTATGAAGGGTACTACTATCCACTATTTCATTTTGTGCTCTGCTGTAACAAATGTCTGAAACTGGGTAATTTAGAAATGGGAATTTAGAAATTTTCTCACAGTTCTGAAGGCTGGGAAGTCCAAGATCAAGGTGCCAGCATCTGGCAAGGGCTTTCTCACAGCACCATCATATGGCAGAAGGTGAAAAGCAAGGAGAGAGCCAGAGATTCTAGTGAGATCCCTCTTCCTGGCTTGTAGATGGCCACTTCCTATTTAGTCCTCACATGGCAGTGAGAGAGGGAAAGAGCAAGCGCTCTGTGCCTTTTCATATAAGAACACTAATGCTATGATGAGGGCCCCATCCTCATGACCTCACCTAAACTTAATCAACTCTGAAAGGTCCCATCTCTAAATACATATCTTCAGGGATTAGGCTTAAATATATGAATTTTTAGGGAATATAATTCAATCTGTAATAATGCCCTTGTCAAAACAATTTAACCATAGAGAGGGAGGAATGGAGGAGACAGTTAAAAAGAGAGAGCAGGAAAAGGAAAGCAAATACTACTATTTGTAGGTACTAAATGAAAGGTATATGGGAATTCTTTGCACTATTTCTACTTTTCTGCAAGTTCAAAATTATGTCAAAATAAGAAGTTAAAAAAAGCAATTGATCTCTCTGATCATACTTCACCTATGCCGATTAAAAGTAGAAACTGTATCGGTTCTGCTGGCAAATATACAATTGTCCAGGGAAATCAGGCATTTGAATGCTCAAAAAAAATCTTCCAAAGAAATATCTAGGTTGAAGTTAGTTTCCTTTGACATGTTCTTAAAGCTCATTTTCCATGTCCATAAGTTTCTTCCAAGAGGGAGAACAGAGTGTAAAATTTGTTTCTAATTTTATATAAATTGCTATTTTGGATATAAGACTCCTTGATTATCACATCTATTTCCCTCTTAGTGCTAAAAATGTATGAATAAAATAAACAAGCACGGGCGGCGCCTGTGGCTCAGTGGGTAGGGTGCTGGCCCCATATACTGAGGGTGGCAGGTTCAAACCCAGCCCTGGCCAAACTGCAAAAAAAATAGCCAGGCATTGTGGTGGGTGCCTGTAGTCCCAGCTCCTCAGGAGGCTGAGGCAAGAGAATCACCTAAGCCCAGGAGTTGGAGGTTGCTGTGAGCTGGGTGATGCCACGGCACTCTACCGAGGGTGACAGACTGAGACTCTATCTCTAAATAAATAAATAAACAAGCACAAACTTGGCTTATTCTCAGAAAAGATTATTACATTTCATCATTTTTTTAAAAAAGAGATTGATTATACACTACAGTTTAGAAAATGAAAAAGATGAAGCTCTCATTATGATTCCATTTTTTTTCACTGTATATCATTTTTCTTCCTCTATGACTTTCTCAGTGTGCAGTAAACTAACTTTAAAGATGTAACAGTGGAAACAAGGCTTGACTTGACTAGCTCCAATTTGTTTCAGACCCCCTGCAGCAATATCCTTTAGGTTAAAAGCTTCTGCTTAGCTTTTCACATAGGCCAGCTAATTATAGGAAGAATTTAGTTTGTAACACAACTCTTAAAAAAAGGTAACTGTCCCTTTCCCTAAACTAACTCGCAGGAAGGTAAGGAAAGTATACATGCAAGTACAACTGTGTTAAAGAGTTATAGGAACCCTAGATCTGACCTTCATTCTCCAAAGTTAATCAACAAAGAACAAAGATGTTTCACAACCTCCTTGGAACCTTGCTGATGCTCAAATGTCTGCAGTTCTTAGTTATCTCTTGCAACACCCTCCAACATAAAAAGAAGTCTAAACTTCATACTAACTTACCATAGATGATTCTTTAAGATACTAGGCCTTCATCTCCTGGGTTTGCTGGTTCTCCACATAAAAGTTGCTTTCTGTGCCCCAACACAGTGTATCTTGACTTACTGTCCTACAGCAGTGCTACCAGCTTAGGCTCAGTTACAAAGGCTGGTAGTGAATACCTGCTTAACCCACTAGCCAACACCTACAGATATTAATACTCAAATACCCTTAATTATATAATACTATTTAACCTTATTCATAAAAACCACCTTTATATTGAATTTTAAAAGCAACTTATCTAACAACAAGGATTAGGACTAAAGATAAAAAAAATTCTTATAAACTAAATTTAAAGAATGTTATCTTTTCAGAAATATAAATAATAACTACTATGGTTATAAGGACAGCTGATAGTCATTAAGCATCTTTTGTGCTAGAGCATTGTATGTGGCAACATTCGTCATGTTATCTGCATTCTTTAATAAATAAACTAATTATCAAAGTAGCTAAAATTACTTAGTGAGAATGGGCTCTATAGTCAAATTAGTTTAGAAAAGTTGAATAAAACTAAATTAATCAAGTTATTTTTTAATAGAAGGCATTAGTTTAACATGCTGATATATATGCTGAATCTCAAAGAGAGAGAAGGTTTATAGTAACACACAAATTTTATTATTTTAGAGAGTATCTATATGGATGTCCCACAAGTAGTAAAAAGCTATACTATACCACATTATGTAATAATAAAAGTCTTATTTTTGTTAACTGATGCCAAGTTAAGAGCTTGACTGTAATCCAGGCAACTGAAGCAATGAAGGAAGATAACTTCTAGCTTACCATTGTGCATCCTTGACCATCCATCTCTTTCACAATCTCTGCCAGAAGATCCAAACAAAGTATCAGCCCTGGGACTTGGGGGATCAACCTAGAGGCAGCAGGATTTTGATATTAAAAAAAAGACCTTAAATATTCCCAGTCTTTCAATGTCATGGCACTAGAAAAATGATGATAGTACAGAGATCACATATCATCAGGTTAACATGGTGGTGCCCATAAGGGTCAAGTAAGTTCCAAAGTCAAATATTTTGCTTTTTTATTTTTAAGTAAAATTAAAATTAAACTCCAAAAAATGTTATTTATGTATTTGTGCCTACTTTAAAATGAACAGATTTGCAAATGAAATGTCTATTACTCCATTGCCTATTTTGCTTTCTATCAAAAGATTTACAAAAGATCAATGCATTTTGCCATATTTAAAAACCAAAACTAGTCATTTGCTCTTTATCTCCTCAGCATTCACATTGTAAATTCAAATAGTGTTTTTACTTGTCTGTGTTCAGAAGCCTAGCATGCTCAGTGCCTTGCAGCTTACTATTTTGTCAACCAAATTTTCTAACAAAGTAAAAAGTCAAAATGACATAAATACGTAAAACAGACATCACTGTTCATCAAAGTTAAAAGCTTTTGTTCATCAAAGGACAGTATGAAGAAGGCAACCCACAGAATCAGAAAAAAAAAATTAACAAATCACATATCTGATCAGGAGTTATTAACCTGACTCTATGGAAAGCTCCTATATGGGTATAACTCAACAACAAAAATTTGAATAGACATTTCACCAAAGAGGGTATACAAAAGGCCAACAAGCACACAAAAAAATGCTCAACATCACTAATCATTAGGGAAATGGAAATCAAAATCATAGTGAGATACTATTCCATACCCATGAAGATGGCTATTATAAAGATAAATAAATAAATAAACAAATTATAAATGTTGGAGAAGATGTGGAGAGACTTGAACACTTATCCACTATTAGTGGGAATTTAAAATGGTATAGCTGCTTTAGAAAACAATATGGCAGTTTCTCAAAAAATTAAAAACAGAATTACTATAATGGTCTAGCAATGCTATGTCTGAATACATACCCCAAAGAATTGAAAACAGGAGCTCAAACAGCTATTTGTACTACCATGTTAATAGCAGTGTTATTTACTTTATACACCTGTACTTACAGCAATATTATACATAATACGTAAATAATGGAAGCAGCTTACATATTTATCAACAGATAGATGAATGGACAAACAAATGTCATATAGACATATAACACAGTCCTATTTAGCTGTAAATTTAAAGTAAATTGTGATGCATGCTGTAACATGGATGAACCTTGAGGAGGTGTGCTAAATGAAATAAGCCAGTCACAAAAGGAAAAACAATATATAATTCTACTTCTATCGGGTACCAAAAGTAGTTGAATTCATACAAACAGAAGCAGGGGAGGAAACGATAGACTAGAGGCAGCCTGACAGAACCCTGCTCCCAAGGAAAAAAGTGAAAGGTGCAGGAGCTGCCTACATGCAAATTACTCTTCTCTGAAGCAGCATTGGGAAGTCACAGAGAAGCAACATGCAGGACACTTAATGTGGGGGAAAAAAAACAAAAAACAGAGTGGTACATATAATCAGATCAGAGAATGCAAGGGAAACAATAGAATAGAATACTAGAGTGTCTAAAGCTGTCCTGAGGTCTTGGGTACACTGTACCAGCTCGGTTACTTGCTGGAGCAGGAGTGGACTGATCTGTGGCTTCCCTGAACCGTGCTCTGGAACTTGAAACCAAGCACTTTACTCCTAGAGCACAACGGGATTTGAGCAAGGGGGTTGACCACAGCACAGGAGACTCTGAGCTGAGAGATTGTAGGCAAATGCTTTGGGTCCTAGGTGGGGCAATGGAGAGCTATGACCTCTGTCTGCCTGACCTGGCATCCATGAGACCTCTATGCCTGCACAGTGGCCTGCTGCTTGCTTTGCCTAGAATCCACCGTCCAGGCCACAGCTGCCTCCAGGTCAGATCAGCCCATAAGCTGTACAACCCTGCTTCTGGCACAGAAGCCCTGCTCAGAGGAACTGCTTTTGCCTCCACCTTACTTATGGCTTGGAGGCTCTCAAGTCAGGGAACAACGGGCTCTGAGCTGTGAAGCTTTGGTTGGCTACTTCAGTAGGCCCTGAGTAGAGCACGGAGAGCTCTGTGGTCCCTGGGCCACTTGCAGCCAACCTCAGTCAGCCTGATTTGACATCCACAGGATCTCTTTGCCTAGATAGCAGCCTTCTGCTTGTTCAGCCATAGCTCACCTCTCCAAGCCCTGACTGCCTTCTGCCTACTTGGCCCTAACCCCACCTTCCAAGTTGGATCAGCCCACCAACTGCAACATCCTGCTTCTGACTCAGCAGCCATGCTCAAGAGTTTCTGCTTGTGGCTTCTCCCCAGTTCCACCTCTGAGGCTTTCACACCAGAGGCTGAAGTTCTGCTTCTGTGCCTCCAGAACTTCCTCCAGGCCCAAATACAAGTCTCCAGGGTACACCTGGACCCCCAAACCCCACCCTGGAGTGTCCACTACCCCACTTATCAATTCTTTCAATGAATGTGAATGGCTTAAACTCCCCACTAAAGAGACATGTACCCCAATTATCTGCTATTACCAAGAAACACACCTAACCCACAAAGACTTGTTCAAACTCAAGGTAAAGAGACAGAAAACAATATTCAATGCAAATGGAAACCAAAAGAAAGCTGGTATACTGCTTGTCATATCACAGAACACAGACTTCAAATCAACAAAAATAAGAAAGACAAAGATGGTCACTATATAGTGATAAAGGGAAAAATTCATCAAGAAGATATAACAACTCTAAATATCTATACACCTAACACAGGTACATCTGATTCATAAAACAAATTCTACTTGATCTATACAAAATGATAAAAATAGCACCATAATAGCCAGAAACTTCAATACCATACTGACAGAATGAAACAGATCCTACAAAGAGAAAATAAAGGAACAATGGACTTGAATAGAACTATAGAACAAATAGATGGACCTAACAGACTTTTATAGAACATTCTATCAAAAACCACTGAATAGGCTCAGCACCCATAGCTCAGCGAGTAGAATGCCAGCCATATATACCTAGGCTGGTGGATTCGAGCCTAGCCTGGGCCTGCTAAATAACAACTGCAAGTAAAAAATAGCTGGGCATTGTGGCGGGTGCCTGTAGTCACAGTTACTTGGGAGCTTGAGGCAAGAGAATCACTTAAGCCCAAGAGTTGGAGGTTGCTGTGAACTATAAATGCCAAAAGCACTCAACTGAGGGCGACATAATGAGATTCTGTCTCAAAAAAAAAAAAAAAAAACACTGAATACATGTTCTCATCAGTTCAAAATTCTCTAAGCCTAGGCCACAAAACACGTTTCAACAAATTAAAAACACCAGAAATTATAACATGCATCTTCTCAGATTAATTAACCAGTGTGATGAAAATGTGCTGAACTGTTTATAAAACCAGTGCATGGTGCCCCATGATCGCATTAGCGTACACAGCTATGATCTAATACTAAGAAAAAAAAAAAAAATCAATAACAACAAAAAATTTAAATTTAAAAAGAAAGAAATTAACACCAACAGAAATACTCATCTCTACACAAAGTCATGGAAACTAAACAACCTATTGCTGAACCATAGTTGGGTAATGGTGGAAATTAAGATGAAAATCAAAAGATTGTTCAAACTCAGTGATGAAGGAGACCCAAGTTCCCAAAACCTATGAGACACAGCTAAAGCATGCTTGAGAAAAAAATCCGTAACCTTAAATGCCTACATCCAAAAGACAGATCAAAAATTAACAATCTAATGAACTGTCTCAAGAACTGGAAAAGGCAGAGCAAATCAACCCCAAACGCAGCAGAAAACAAAGAAATAAGAAAGATCAGAGGAAAACTACATGAAATCAATAACAAAAGAATTATACATAAAATTAATGTAATATAAAGTTTGTTCTTTGAAAAGATAAACAAATATGAGGCTTCTGGCTGGATTAACCAGAGGCAGAAAAGGACTCTTCCTTTCTTTTCCATTTAATTTGTACTTGTGGGCAAACATGAAATTAAAGGCATTCTTAAGCTGCAATCAAATATGCAACTAAAACATTACCTGAATATTGTTTAAACCAACAAAATATAATCAGAACTAATAAGAAATTCTATAGAAATGACGAAAACAATCACAATAACCTCAATAATATATTATCATTTAAAACTACCCATTACACTATGTTTTATTTTATAATTAGAATCCTTTAACTTTAGGATAAAAGAGTAAAGGGTTCATAGTCAAAACATAAACATGGAATGAAATATTGCTTTAAGGCACATTCACATTTTTTAAAAAGGTAACAAAGAAAATCTGAACTTTCAAATGTGTATGTTCAAAAAGCTATTAGATTGCCAAAGGGTCCTATTTACAGGTTGAGTTCATTCATTTTAGAACTTATAAAAAACGGGTTTTTTGCTTTTGTATAGGCACTTAAATCTTGAGGTTCAGTATTATTATAGGCACTTAAATCTTGAGGTTCAGTATTATTATATATGTTAAAATATTTATACAAGGGACTTCAAAGTGTTCACAGAAAATTTGAATTAAAAGATGAAAACATAAAATATAAACTTTACTTTTCAACACAAGCTTAATCAAGGTCAAGACACTTTTTAGTAAGCAATTTAATTCATCCATACTTAAAGAAATGGGGGTCCTGGAAATTTAACCATATTAATGTAGTATTACATTATCAACTGAGGAAAAATGGCTGCTCTTTATAGATTCTTCAAGATTAGGAAACAAGAAGTCAGAATGAGACAAACCAGGACTATAAGGTAGATGTCTAAGGACTTCTCATCAAAACTCTGGTAAAGCTGCCTTTGTTTGATGAGAGGCATAAGCAAGGGCATTGTCCTGGCAAAGTATTCTTTTTGGTAAAGCATTCCACAGTTGTCTTCTGCTAAAGCTTTGGCTAACTTTCTTAAAACACTCTCATAATAAACAGATATTATCATTCTTCAGCCCTTCACAAAGTCAACAATCAAAATGCTTATAGTATCCAAAGAAACTATCATTATGACCTTTGCTCTTCCCCTTTTGCCCTTTTTTGCCCTTTGCCTTGATTAGAACCTCTTCTACCTACTGGTAGCCACTGCTTTGATTGTGCTTTGTCTTCAGGATCATACTGGAAAAGCCATGTTTCATCTCCTATTACAATTCTTTGAAGAAATGCTTCAGGATCTTGTTTCAATTTCTATTGAAAGCTCTGCTCTTGTCTGCAACTAGTCTGGGAACCAAGTTTTTGGTACCCTCCAAGCAGAAAGTTTGGTCAACTTTAATTTTTCACTCAGAATTGTGGGCAAGGGATTTGAAGAGAAACTTCTCTGAAGAAGACTCTGTTTCTAAAAAAAAAAAATAGTAATCAATTGTTGTACATGCTCACCATGTACCCAGCTTGTTAGAGGCATTGACTGTGGTATTTATTACCCCACTTCAGAGATAAGGAAACTGAAACTCAGAGAAGTTAAAATAAGTTCTCCAAGATCACACAGCCAGACGTGGTAAGCCAGGACTGGGGACAGAAGTCATCTCACATTTCATTCCAGAAAAGGGCCAAGAATAAACTCAGACAGATATGTAGATATTATCTGAGGTAGCCCAGTTCTGGAGACCTTTTGGCATGATTTGCAATTGCTAGGTTTCCTCTGGAAAAATAAAATTTCCAGCTCAGAATGCAAATCAATAGAAGCCAACTGTATGGAGCATTGGCCTGACCTGGTCACTGATAGCAGCTGCTGCGTGTGGGACACACACCCGGACCAGTCCTGCCCCTTGGTTCCCCAGATGAAGACTGGTGAAGCCACACACCTCTCTGGTGCCTAAGGGAAGATGATGGCAATCATTATAACTGTCACAGTTACCCGGCGCTCACTGCTGGCAGGCACTGTGTTGGTGCTCTCACAGTTACCCGGCGCTCACTGCTGGCAGGCATGGTGTTAGTGCTCTGTGTATATTGACTCCTTTTGCTGTCACGTTAGCTCTATGCGGTCATCGCCATTATTATTTTCATTTGACAAATAAGGAAACTGAATCAGGGAGAGATTCAGGGACTTACTCAAGGCCACTCAACTAGAGTTAATTTCAAATAGTTGCCTCCTATTTGCAGGGGATGTGGCTTGTCCCTGTGGGAAAGTCTGTCCAGAAGTAAATGTCCAGAGGCAGTGGCCTAAAGAGGGGTCACTGTGCTGGCTGGAAGTCAGACACCCCCACGTTGGGTGCTGGCCTTGGCTCAACAACTGGGCTCTGATCGCCTGAGCATCTGCACCTCAGGGGTGAAGCATGTGGGAGCACCCAGGGGTTAAAGTCATGGACATGAGGAGGGGCCTTTCCCCCTCGTTCAGTCATCATCTCACTCCATTGACTCTTCAGCAAGAATCCAGCCCTGGGCTATGTGTCAGGATGGCCACTTCCTGCAGAGACGGATGACTGGAGGTTTCAGCACTAGGCTCAACTGGGGCCACTTGTCTGAGGGACAAAGGGTTTCTCTTCCACCCAGGCTAGAAATAGCAAAGAATCCTGCCATTGAGTCACTGCACACTGGCCCTGGGAGATGGCCTCCCTCACCAGCAGGGCGAGTCTGCTCCCTCTGACTCCACATCCGGCGGTCAGGGAGGGATTGCATCTTTTGCTGTACTCCTAGAGCGACCCTTTTGGGCTCGGTCACTTTCCACAGCCACACTGGCCAGCCACCATGGAAGAGTCCACTCTTCCCTTTCTCCATTGTTAGAGGAAGCCAGCCCATGTGCAGCCACCCTGAAGCCAGCTAACCTCAGAGAGCTTCCTGGGAAGGCACAAACACATGCATTTGGGTCACGCAGTGGAGGCCACCATGCTTCATATGGAAAACCAGACATGAATGTGTGTCCCTCCCAGCAAGCCCTTCCGATCAGCCTTCCAACCTGGGTCTTTCAGGGGGATGTGTGCTCATGCTGTGGCTGACAACCTCATGCCCCCAGCCTCCCACCCCACCCTGCTCTATGTGTTTTGAAATAAAAGATGTCCTCACAATCTGAGAGATTTCTGAAGAGACCAGTAAACTGTAAGGTCTAGGAGCCATGTCCTCGGACTATATTCTCTCCCCAGTCCCCCAGTCCCCCTTCTACCCCTCCACTCCCAGCCTTAAACAAATTGACTGTTCAAATGAAAAAGACAAGTAAGCCATATCTGAAACGGATATCATCTTGTCATCGCAGACCCTGGAGACAATGGACACGGGGAAGCCATTCCTGCATGCCTTTTTCATCGACCTGGAGGGCTGTATTAAAACCCTCAGATACTTTGCCGGTTGGGCAGATAAGATCCAGGGCAAGACCATCCCCACAGGTGAGGTGGATGAGCTGTAGCTTCCTTTGGGGTCTCTTTGGGGCTCTGTCTTCTAATTAATTTACATCTGCACAGCATTGTGCTGATTCTTCTAAGCAACTTCACTTTTGAACCTGAGTTCAAATCACTTAATTGTATAATAGACAAGACACAGAGAAGGTACATTTGTGGGCTTCTGTGTTTCTTCTTTGTCTTTTTACTACTTGAAATTTTCAACCTTGATTATGTCCTTCCCCATCATATAACCCTCTTCCAGATGACAATGTTGTATGCTTCACCAGGCATGAACCCATCGGTGTGTGTGGGGCCATCACTCCAGTAAGTATGGCAGCTTTTCTCCGTAGATTCTATGAAGACCTCACCCCACTGCCCTGTGTCCTTTAGAACCAATTTCTGGTGTGTTTTTATCCAATTGCACCAGCTTTGATTGAGCATTTGCTCGGTGGCATGGTGCTCCGTGCTTGAGGGCCTGGAGAATGGATGAGACCCCATTTCTGCTCTCAAGGGCCTGGCTCTAGGTGGGCAATGGAATGCTCCATGGATTCCAACCAGAGTGGTCAGGAATAGCCACCCCCCACCCCCAGGGTAGCGGTCTCTTAAATGGATCTTGATAAGAAAGACTTGTTCAAAAAGAAAGTGGGTTTTGCAAGCAGCAGGACTGGCCTGGCCAAAGGTGTGGAAGTGGCTGGGCTACTTAGAAAAACATAACAGGAAGGCTCAGGCAGGGAGAGGGTGGGTACCGGTGGCAGGTGGCAAGGGCTAGCTCCCAGCAGCCTGAGCTACCAAGGGGCTGGCACTTAATTCTCTGGGCAGTGGGGATGCTTATAGGTGCCCAGGGAATGCAGTGATGTAGCCCATCTCTTTGGGGAAGCCCCCTGGCTACTGCAGCAACAGCTGAGCAGGGAGCTGGGGAAGACAGGTGGCAGTGTGAAGTGAGGACAGAAAAAGTGCTCTGTGGAAGGAAAGAGGATGTTGCCCCTCCAGCAGATGTTTTGAGGGAGACAGTAGTACACATATGGCAAAATCCTTCTTGCAAAGGCTACCTATTGGCACCTCCCAGAATGCAGTTTAAGAAGCACTGTGCGGGGATCAGTTCTGATCATCACTAAACACTTCTGTGGTCCCCCTTAAACTCCAAATCCCATGACATGCGCATGTCCTCCACAGAGGTATCCTTGGGCACATGGTGCAGGGTGGGGAGGTGGACCGGGGTCCCCAAGGCCCTTGTGCTCCATTGCAGTGGAACTTTCCCCTGCTGCTGCTGGTATGGAAGCTGGCACCCGCCCTGTGCTGTGGGAACACTGTGGTCTTAAAGCCAGCAGAGCAGACGCCCCTCACCGCCCTGCATCTCGGCTCTCTGATCAAAGAGGTAAGACATCCAAAAAGAAAATACTGTGTGTTCTTGATAACATTCCCACTCCTAGGAACCAAGCCACCGTCACAAGACAGGACAGTGGCATCCTGCTCAGTCGAGTGGGAAAGGAATGACTCCCTATGTTTGACTTGGCGACGGCACTTTCTTTTCTCCTGCTTGTCATCACCGAACTGGAAGAAACTCCACTCCTCCCAGTGGTCCCAATGAGAACACTTCACTCTCATTATGGGCTCAGACCTATGGTTTAAGACCCAATGTTTTGTCTGGAGAATTTGCAGGAGGGTCACCCAAAAGGGTGAACCAAATATTTGGGAGGTTCTTTGGGTTTTGCATTGGTGGTGTGTGAAATGCTTTGTTTTTCTCTGCTGGTGTGACTTTGGCAACTATAGTTGAGTAGCTGCCACCTTGCTAGGTGCCCCAGCACCTATCATCAATGCTCCCTGGTCTGCAAGCAGTCATCTTCTTCCCCAGGCAGCCACAACTTAAGGAACCAGCGGGCTTAAGGGACACTTCCTTCGGGACATACTTGGCAACATATTTCAGTTATCCCATCTCAGCTTGTATGTAGCAAAAATTTAGAAGGAGAAACAAGAAGAAAAGAGGGACAGAAGAAAAGATCCTTTCATTTCACTTCTCAGCCAGGCTGAGTGCAGGTCCTGTAATGCTCAGACACAAGGTTGGAGTAGCTGATAATGTACCAGTTTTCCACTTACTTTCCGCAGGCTATGGAGGATGTGATTAAATCACCTTGATGACACAGAGTCTCAAATCACAACTGTTAAAAAATAATGCCTATAATACTAAAGACTCAAAGCCCACGTCCTAAAATCTTGACTTTCAAAACTAATGCATAGTATAAGTGAGACACAGGCCCGGTGGGGCATAGCATCCTCCACCTTGTTCGTTTTGTGGTGTTCTTGGCTAATGACGAGGCTTAGTATGTGCAACACAGGAGGCATCAATGTGCAAGAAATTGGGCAGCCTCACCATCAGGAAGAGCAGCTCCAGGTGGGACCCAGGGTCAATGAGCAGAGAACTTTCAAGCAGTGATATTTTTCTCCACTTGGAACATTAATGGGGTCAATTTAAAAATGAAACCTGAAGCTTGAGAAGGATATTTTGCAGGTGGCTTTGAACTTGATGGGTTGTGACCAAGGTACTTCTCTTCCTCTCAACAAACAGACACTGACACACACATCACACACACTCTCACGCATATCATACACAGTCACACACACATGTATGCATACACTGACATATACTTACACATACACACATACAGACACATATACAGAATGGTGCTCTACTACACATGTACATACACATACTACAGGAGGGCCACAGCCACTTTGCACTGTAAATGCACTTTGCATCACTGTACATTTGCTCACAACCCCTTTTGGACTGAGACGCCCTGCCTGGAAGGAGGGGTGGGCGTCTCACCCCAGCCCAGCCTGAATCCTGATGTGGTGGCAGGAGATGAGCCCAGGTCTGCTCTCAGGGGACCTGAGGAGCGGGTAGAGTCCTGGGGTGAATGAGTGACTCAGGCCTAAGCTCAAGGACATCACACAGCCATGGCTCTCCCTGTCCAAACGTCTGTGAGAGACAATGGTCCCTCTTCTTTGTCTGAATGCCATTTTGTTTTCTTCCCAGGTTGGGTTCCCTCCAGGTGTAGTGAACATCGTGCCAGGATTTGGGCCTACAGCGGGGGCAGCAATTTCTTCTCACCCTCAGATCAACAAGATAGCTTTCACCGGGTCCACACAGGTAACCCTCCTCATGCATTTTTGGCAAAATTCATAGTGAATACATTATTGGAGACTAGAGACTCATGAACTTTTTCTTTTACAGGGTCAAATATGGTTCACTTTTCTTCTAAATTTGACTATGTTTCAGGAAAAAAAAAAAAAAAAAGTCACTGGCCCAGTTTCCAAACTAAATAAATAGAACTCAGAAGCCTCAGAAGAATGAGAGATAAGATAAAATAAAAATGTAAAATATTCATACAGCAAACATCATCATAATTAAGATTAAGAGATAATTAACAAGCTGGGAGAAAAACACTTGTAATGATTTAGGTCTCCAAGAATTTGTATCTTTCATATGTAAAGCACTCCTACAAATCAATAAAAAAGAAAAAAGACCCAACTGAAGGGCGAGGTAATGAGAACCTCAGCAAAGAGAAATACTGAATGTTCTATAAGCTTAACCTAATTGACTGGTAATCAGGGAAGTGTGAATTTGAGTGAAAATCAGACTCCCCTTTGTCAGATCAGTAAACACTGACATGGGATTATGGAAGTAAGCCGTCACGGACGCGGTCCCTAAGGTGGAGGGCAATTGGTAGTACTCATCAAAAATTTTAAAGTGAAAAACTTTTGAGTCGGAAGTAGCATTTTGAAGAAATTTCTTAGAGAAATATTCTCGTGGGCCTTCAGGGATGTATTTCAAGCCTGTCGTAGCTATTCTGTGAAATGTTTTATAGCCATTACAATGGGGAATGCTGACCATGATCTCTTGATGAAGCACAAAAACATGAACTGTAGGAAATTATCCACAATCTGATCTCATTAGTAAAAGTGTATGTGTGTAGAAGCATAAATTGTCCACAGGGATCTCAAGAAATTATTGCCTTGGCTACCTCTGGGGTGGATCCTGGGGTTTGGAGTGAGAGGAGCTAAAGTGTTTCTTTTTCCCCTTCAGTTTACACACATCTGTGTGTGGATTTATTTTTAGCAAGAAAGTACTTCTCCACACTTAAGAAAGAAAGAAACACTTCCCATGCAGTCAGCCTCAGTGTCCCCATCTCCCTCCTACTTTGGTTCAGCCAGGAGCCCATGCGCCCTCCTGCAGCCCTGATGGATGTTATCACTGTTCTTGGGGACAAATACTGTTACAGAGATCACCCATGAGCTTGCTGATTTCTAAGTGTTGGAGAAGAGCACAGCCCTGCCTCTTGCGGGATGCCTGGCTCTGGGCCTCCGTGTCTGCAGTGGTCACTGAGAATCTTCTTAGCTCAGAAGTCCAAGGAGCCTGGATTTAGTTGTCAGGGATAAGTCACCAGGTTATGCTGAGCCAACCTTCCCTCTGGTGCTGTGGTGGACAGTGGGAGAGATGTCCGCCAGTCGGGCACACTCGGGGGTGGGAATTCCTCTGTGATTTCCTAGCACTGATTCTCTCCCTGCTCCAGGAGCCTCAGTCTTAGGGGGTGTTTCCAGAGAGCTGGCTCTTCTCATCCTGAAGGTCAGCTGTACTCGCTGTTTCTCTAACCCGTGAGCCTCCCTCAGACTATACCAGAGAGCCAGGCAGACTCTTCTCCTGCTGGGCTTTCGGAGTTTCAGTTATCACCACCAAGGGGTAGAGGGGTCACCCCTTGGTCTCTTCAGCCCTTTGCCAGACTAGCTGGGCTCAGAGGGGCAGGAGCGAGGACAGGTGAGCAAGCAGCAATGCCAATAGCCAGCTGTAGCCTTCCAGAGTCTCCCATCCAGACCTCTGAGTGCAGCAGTCAGACAAAGGCCTCCAGGACACTGAGGTCTGCTATGGGTGATGCTGGCAAGGTCAGCAGGGGGAAGTGCACCTGGGCAGAGAGGTGGGTAGCAGCACTGCCTCCTTCATGTCCTGAGTTCTGTGTGTACATCTGGGCCAAGTCCAGCCAGGTCTGAGGTTTACTCTGGTCTATGTTTGATCCTGAAGGTTGGAAAGCTGGTGAAAGAAGCTGCCTCTCGGAGCAATCTGAAGAGGGTGACACTGGAGCTTGGGGGAAAGAACCCCTGTATTGTGTGTGCTGATGCCGACTGTGAGTTTCTTCCCCTCCTGGGCTGTGCGGGGGCCTCCAGGGCACCCATCAATCTCTCCCCAATTCCTGGCCCAAATTGAGAACCAACTGAGAGGGAGATGCCCACACCTGGGCATGTTCCTACCTTGGGTCATCTGCCTGTGGTCATCCCACCCGCAGGCAGGTAATTTTATTACTGACAGAAAGCTTCCTTGGAAGGATGTGGCTTAGGTAGCAGCCAGAGAGACTGCCTGTTCCTGCCCCTCAGGATTAAATTTACCTTCTGGTCCCTACAGAGCTTCCCCTCCAGGGTCTCCAGGGGAGGGCGGGGGCTGCCATCCTTCGGCCCTCCAGGCCAGTATTGCCTCTTATGTTTTCACCCTCTCTGGAGAGTTGAGCTGTTTCTTCCTTGTTTGTCTCAGGCCTGTCAAATCAGAGGAGGACAGTGGAAGCTGATCCTTACAAATCCCTCATAGTCTGGTTCTCTCCCTACACCACCTCTTCCTGGGAAAACAACCTGCCCAGCAGCTGGGGAGCAGCCTGTGTCTTGCTAGAGCTGTATGACACAATATTAAAACATATGCTATTGTTGGCTGCCATGTGCAGATAGAGGGCAGAAAGGGCCACCCTCGGCATTCATTCACCTGCTGACAGGGTCAGCAATCGAACGGTGTGACTTCCCAAAGGCTGTGAAGCACCTTCACCTTAAAGAATAGCCTCCCTCACCTGTCCAGAAATCCCTGTCTTGGAGAATAAAGCTTTCCTTTCCATACTCAGATAAGGGTGGAATTGCAGATACCCTGGAGAAAAGTGAAGGCAGCACAGTTTCTCACTAAGGTATAAACGACTGGTGTCAGTTCCTTTCTCTGCAGGTGGCTTTCAGTGGGAGAGGAAACAAGCTCCCAGGAAGGCAAGGGGAGTGGGGCCTGGGGCAGGACTGCCCTTCCCTGCCTGAGTCGGGGCTCCCTTGTGGGAGCACCATTAGTGTTGCAAACGGTTTCTGGGCCTATGTGGAGCAGCTCTGGCACTGCGAACCACCTTTGGAGTCCTAAACTCCAACCCCAAAGAGCTAGGATGCCTGATTTTTGTTCTCATGCCTGCCATTAAAGCACAGTTTTCCCAGAGAGGAAAACTGCAGCTAAAGCACAGGACTCATTCCGTTTGGGGCTTGGTTTTACTTATAAGAGTCATAAAAACATGCTATGTAGCCATCTCCTACTTTTCTTTGGGGCAGTGCCAGTCCACAAAATTACATCCTGACACAAGTGGCATCCCAGGCAGCAGGGGTAACAAGCCACTGTTCCCTTGCCCCTTTGGCCGCCACCCTCAGCTCCTATCAGGGTCCAGGAAATGAATCCATTGCCTTGGAGGGGGAGGCAGTTTCCAGTTGGCACCTGGGCTGACTGACCACAGGAATCAGGGTTACAGAGAAAGCCAGGAACCTTATGACACTGTCTTACTGCCACCCCCCAGCTGAACAGCTCATTCTCAAAGCCAAGGGCAGAGTGTCTCAGAGCTGCTCCCATAGAATTAGAATGGGTCACTTTCCAGTGCCCAGGGCCCTGAGGGAGGGCCATGGAGGGCCTAACCGGGCCCTGCCTTTTGCTCTGTGCACAGGAAACTGCAATTTTTAAGCACTAGAGTGGGGGTGGGGGCTGCTGAAAAACCAGCCATAAATGCCGGCCCTTTCCTATCCTTCCCCATTAAGCATATCCCAAAGATCTTACTTTCTAAGCATCCTCTAGCTCCATTTTAGTAACTATTTTTAATTCTGTGTTAGCTCTACAGTTCAGATTCAGCCCACCCCAGGCAGAATCAGTGCATTAAAAAAAAAAAAAAAAAACCCTTTTAATTCATACATAGTATTGCTACCTTAGATGACAAGGCACTTCTTTTACTCAAGTTGGAAAATTATGATTCCTCTAAAAGTTCTTGACAATTGTCCTCCATCAATACTTACTGAAGTTTATTCTGTATTAACATTAGTCCCCCAGAAAAGGGGAAGGGGCAGGTTTGATGGGCAAGTGAAATCGGGAGTGCTGTAATTTTGTTTCCTTAGCATATTAAAGGTCCTGAGAAGTCCTGCAGCCAGGAGACTGATCTAACCACAAACTTGGTGAACCTGAAAATCCTTTTTCCCTTTCTCTCCATTTGGGAAATGCTGAGGACAAAGCTAATTTCCAAAATACAGCCATCCTGGGGCCTGGTTTTTTTGTGTGTGTGGGCAGTTAGAGCTGCAGCTGTTGCCAGTCCTGCTCTAACAACTTAATCACTTCCTCTCACTCCCGCCCGCCTCCCCTCCCCCTCCAGTGGACTTGGCAGTGGAGTGTGCCCATCAGGGAGTGTTCTTCAACCAAGGCCAATGTTGCACGGCTGCCTCCAGGGTGTTCGTGGAGGAGCAGGTCTACGCAGAGTTTGTCAGGCGGAGCGTGGAGTATGCCAAGAAAAGGCCCGTGGGAGACCCCTTTGATGTCAGGACCGAGCAGGGGCCCCAGGTAACCTACTCATGTGCACCCATGTACTCATCTGGGGGCTAAACTAGGCAGTTGTGTCCCTGTGCAGATTCTCTCTCAAAGGAAGGAACACTGACCTGCTTTGCCACTTAAGGATTTTGTTCAGAAGCTGATCAATAGTACAAACTCACTGGGACCCCATGGGGGGCTGAAATAGGGCTGCACAGACAGTGATGTGGGGGGATGGACGTCCCATGACCAAAGGCCATCTGCTTGTACCCTCCAGCCCTCTTTGAGTGCCATCCTTGTTCTGTGCCACCTGGCCCCCAGGGGAGAGCGTTGGGCAGAAAAATCTCATACGGATGGTTCAAGTGCAGAAGAGGGGTTGTAACCCTGGCTGGAAGCTGCAGAGGGCAAGCAGGGCCAGGGCCTGCACGTGTGTAACAGGTCAAGGTGAACCATCCCAAACCACAGAGTCCCACAAGGGGAAGACTCAGGGGATAGAGATGAGCCTCCAGGCAGTAGGAACACATCTCTGGAGGCCTGGTGTGGAAAGGCAAGAACAGGATGAAAATGATCATAACCACAAGGTTTAATATCCTCTTTAAAAGGGCACATCCTGTATCACTTTCTTGCTAATTATGAAGTGAAACAGATGGATAAACATTTAAAAGAGGGCAGCCTGACCATCACATGCGTTATTGAAATGAACTTGACAGCAACCCACTTTGCTTTTAGCCAAAGCCCTGACATAGCCATGAAATTTTGAGTCGTGTGAAGTTGTGACTTGCCCACTTGTGTCTATCCAGGGAACTCACTGCCTCCCCACTGTGTCAACACTGCAGGTACACAGGAGGCCCCAGATCTGAGCTCCAGTTTGGCTCTATGGCTTGTGAAAATCACAGAAAAATCTTTCCATACCTCAGTTTCCTCATCTGGAAAATGGGAGTCATAGATGAGTATTATGATAATTTCTTGGCACTTAGGGAAGACTTAGTAAAGAGTAGGTTTTGTTTTTTAAAGGGAAGAGCCTTCCGTGATAGGCTCTCTGATCTCAGTGACAGTAGTGAGTGAGACTTCAGACCACATTGATCAGTTTTGTTTAACTTTTGTGTAGGGGAACTCTCGATGGGGATGAGGGGTGTGTTTCTAGCTATAGCACCTACCCTACTTGCCCCAGCCCATGTGCTCTGATGCCACACGGCATACTTCTGCTTATGTCCAACATCCCTCATCCCCAGTCATGGCCTGCCCGGCCCCAGACCCAGACCCAGTGACACAAGGTTGTTTGATGGGCTTGGTTGGATTTCAGATCTGCACACAAACATGACCACAAGTCATTATCAAATCCTCCATGATTTTAAAGCTAAGCCAGAACCAGTGGGAAACATGTGAGCTGATCTCCATACCGAGGAAGACTTTTTACCCCATCATTATTTGTAAGTCCCTTTCCAAGTCCTGCAGTCCTGACTATTGAAGCCAGATACGCACATCTCTTCCAAGAGAGCAGACTGAGGCTGAAGGGGTGTTGATTTCATCTGTGCTTGTGCTGCTGCTCGGAGTCCTTTTGAAAGCTCACTAAAGCCATCCAAACTTTGCATATTATTTTAGGACACTGTTGAGTTGTTTTTTTTTTTTCTCCCAGAGTGCTTTTTCATCTACGGTAATAAGATTTTACTCGGAGAGGACTTACAGCTGTCCAAATAGTACTGTCTGTCTCATGCCTGTAAAACAGCTAGTGACCTAGATCCATGTCCACTGCAGGCGAACCGCTCCCTGGAATGCTCCAGAATCATTCAGGTTTATTTGGCAACTGAGCAACGAGGCATATAAACATTATGCAGGCCACCTGGCTGGGGCAGGATCCGGCAGTGTCCTCCCAGCTGAGAGCCGCACACAACCCTGGGCCAGTCCTTTGGGGGCCATATTTCCCTGTTTCTGGTGGTGTGCCCTACTGCGTCATCTCACTTCCTGGCAGGTCCCTCTTCCTGTACTGTAAGGCACCAGCTGACATTTCATAGAGGATTATTAGATTTAAACAATGTGTTCATACAGACTCACCGGGGGAGTGTTGAGTTTGGATGAATAGGGTTTCCACGGGGACCCAGCACTGCCTACAGGACAGATGGAGTCCTCCAGGCAGAACATGGCCAGCAGCCAGTCAGGACCTGTATTTTGATGAAACCCTTTTGGCCCTCTTGGCCCCCAAGGAGTAGGACAGAGGCTCAGTCACATCTGGAACTTAAAAAAAATTTTTTTTTCCTGAGACAGGGTTTCGCTCCATCACCCAGGCTAGAGTGCATTGGTGTCATCATAGCTCCCTGTAACCTCAAACTCCTGGGCTCAAGTGATCCTTTTGCCTCAGCTCCCTGAATAGCTGGTATTACAGGCATGAGCCACCACTCCCAGCTATATTTTCTATTTTTTATATAGATGGGGTCTTGCTATGTTGCTCAGGCTGGCCTCATACTCCTGGACTCAAGCAATCCTCCCTCCCACCTCAGCTGTGGCCTCCCAGAGTGCTGAGTTTACAGGCATAAACCACTGTACCCAACCAAACACCTGAACTTTTAACCTCAGACTTGGTTTACCTAGAGAAAAGTTGAGAGAGCTTTGAGATATTAATGGATCCATTGCAATTGTTTTCATCCCTTTCTTGGTGTGGGAGTGCATACACATGGGTCAAAACCCAAAGCACATAAAAAAGTCAATGGTGAAAGGGTTCCCTCCCACCCATTCATACACCTGGTTCTTATTCTTCCTCCCATGGGTATCCCATGTTCTTAGTTTGCTATGTATCCCTCCAGGATTTCTTTATGTGTATGCTAGCAAATATGATTATATCTTCTGATCCCTTCCATTATTTTTTACACAAAAATTGCCGTGTTTTTACTGTTTTGCACCACTTTGTTTATTGGTTGTTAACAAGAAACTTAAAGAGTTTTGTATTCCAGTGCTTGGGGACCTCATTCTGTTTCATATGTACATAGAATTCTGCTGCATGAAGACATGAGAATTTAAATAACATCTGATTAACGTGGGCATTTGCAATCACACACAAGCTCATAGAGTATGTCATTACACACATACACAAGGAAATCCCTGGACCAGACCCCAAAAGTGAGGTTGCTAAACAGGAACACCATTGTAATTTCTATCAGCATTACTGAATTACCTTCTATAGAGGATGATCCAACTTATGTTCTTACCAGCATCATCTACCACAGACCAGCTTGTCTGTGTCTCAGCGTCACCAACAAAATATGGATTTTTGCCTAACTGAGAGTTCAAAGTAGTATCTTTCAGGGGTTTTTTTGTTTGTTTTGTTTTTGTTTTTGAGACAGAGTCTAGGCTGTTGCCCTGGGTAGAGTGCCATAGTGTCATAGCTCATAGCAACCTCTAACTCTTGGGCTCAAGTGATCCTTTTGCCTCAGTTTTTCTATTTTTAGTAGAGACAGGGTCTCACTTTTGCTTAAGCTGGTCTTGAACTTGTGAGCTCAAGCAATCCATTCACCTCAGCTTCCCAGAGTGCTAGGATTATAGGTGTGAGACACTGTGCCGGGCCCTCTCTTTTAGTTTTAATGTGTGTGTATCTCTTATAATGAGGGTACAACATCTTATCCTATGTTAAGAACCCTTTTATATTTCCTTTCTTGTCAAACGTGAATTTGCTTTGCATGTTTTCATTTTGTGTTATTGGTCATTTTTTTCATTACTTCTAAGACTTCTTTATATACATTGTAGGGAGATTAGCTTTCTATGAATAATTTTCTCCAGTTTGTCTTTTTTCCCCCCTTTTGACTTCACTTATGATGATTTTGTTTTCCATACTCAAATCTGTCAGTCTTTTCTTTTTTTTACCTTTTCAATTATTTATTATTATTTTTTAATTGTTAAATCATAGCTGTGTACATTAGTGCAATCGCCTGTACCATTCTAAGATGCATCATAGTGTCAGTCTTTCCTTTGTTTGACTTTTTGCATTTCAAGCCCTAGAAAGGCCAGCAATACTGCTCCAAATTTGGAGGGGCAGTCTTGCATGTGAGAGAATTTTTAAACTTTCATGGTTTTACTTTTCATGGTGGTATCTTTGATTAGGAGATTATTCTGGTGTAAGGTGTGAGGTATGGATCCAAGTCAGTATTTTAATACTGGATCCATATTTCATGAGTTGATTGGCCAACGAATATGCACAGTGTATGCTTTCCCCTTCTGAGAAAGCCAGCATGCTCCTCCTCAGATGGTCAGCTACAAGGCACCATTGGGGTTGCTTATTCATCTCTTTAAGGCTATTTGAATGAAACTAGATTTTCTATGCACAAGTCTCAGTTGCAGTAGACCTACTAAAGTCTGTCTTTCTGAACCACAGAGGGAGGGGACTCTCAATAGGTCATGGAAGAGAACAGGCTCTCTTAGATTTCAGGAAGAAGGATCAATGGAGGGCAGGCAGGAGGAGCATGCTTCCCTTGAGTAGTCTCCCAAAGGGTGCCCTTTTGACAACTGGCTGGCGCCATGTCCACAAATCAGGTGTTAGTGGCACAGAGCAAACTTCAGCCGGAGACTCCTCTAGACAAGGCAGCAAAAGGTGGAGCCTTTCTGATGAGGTGATTCCCCCCCACCAAGGAGCAGCCCCACCACCCTACCTTGAGGCTCACTCACCCCACTCTGTTTCCAGAGCTGCTGAGCAGGGAGGCCAGCACTTCTGCTCACTTTGCAGCATGAGGGAGAATGCCAGTTACTGTTACCCTGATCCTTGGTGCCAAGTGAGCAGGGTGCAGCATTGCCAGGTAACTCATGGAACCCCCATTAGATTTGAATTTCAGATAAATAATGAATGCATTTTTAGCATAAGTATATCCCAAATACTGCTTGAGACATGCTTTTAATACTAAAAAACCATGTGTTCTTTTTCTGAAATGAAAATTTCACTTAGCATTTTGTATTTCTGTTTGCTAAATCTGTCAACCTGCCCAGGCAGGAGGATTGCTTGAAGCCAGGAGTTTGAGATGGGCCTGAGCAACATAGCAAGACCCCACCTTTGTTAAAAACAAACAGGGATGGCGTGGTGGCTCACACCTGTAATCCTAGCACTCTGGGAGGCTGAGGTGGGAGGATCCCTTGAACGCAGGAGCTCAAGACCAGCCTGAGGAATAGCAAGAGTCCATCTCTACTAAAAATAGAAAAATGAGTTGGGCATTATTGAGGGCACCTATAGTCTTATCTACTCTTAAGGCTGAGGTAAGAGGATTGTTTGAGCCCAAGAGTTTGAAGTTGCTATGAGCCATGATGCCATGGCACTCTGGCCTGGGTGACAGAGTGAGACTCTGTCTCAAAATGAACTAATAAACAAACAAACAGAGAAATCTTACAACCTGAGTAGGATGTAAAGAGTTGGCAGAGCAAGAATATGCCCACTTCAGACCTTGTATTACTCATGGACTCCTTATAGCATGGAGAGGTGTCTCAGACATGTGAATAAGCCCCAGACCTCGAAGACACCTCGAGAGACACCTGCTCTCAAAAGATCCTAGATTTGTGCACGGGAGTAATATTTAAATAAGCCGCATTTGTTACATGGGTTATGAGTTAGCAATAATGTGCAAGGGGAGGGCAGCTGATGCTGTTAAAAGCCACTGAAAACGTAAGCTGGCAGCCCCTGCCTGGAGGAACCCTGGCTGTACTTCCCCTTTGTGTTTTGCAGATTGATCAAAAGCAGTTCGACAAAATCCTCGAGCTGATCGAGAGTGGCAAGAAGGAAGGGGCCAAGCTGGAATGTGGAGGCTCCACCCTGGGGGACAGGGGCCTCTTCATCACACCCACTGTCTTCTCGGAAGTTACAGACAACATGCGGATTGCCAAAGAGGAGGTACATGGGAGCTGGGGCCTTTCGCACGGGACCTCTTCTCTAGGCCCAGGGATCCCAGAGCTGCTTGGGAGGTGAACGTTTTCCTTTTCTTGTGGCCTTTCCTCCTCTCCTTTGGGGTTCTTAGGGAAGACGTCTTGCCCCCCTGCCTCTGGTGAAGCCTGGGACTGAACAGCAGGTGTGGGGGTTTGCTCCAGCCCTGCATTTGCACTCATCCCTGTGGTCTCTGGGGAGTACCAGTCCTCCTCCTTCTGCAGTCTCCAAATTAGTCCTGCAGCCTGGGATGGAGAGCTGTCGCCACCTGTGGGTTTTGTCAGGAAGTGATTCAGGGCCCAAAGCTGCCCAAGACTGAATTTCCGTGCAAAGTGTTCATTCAAAGAACGCGTCACAGCTAGAATTCCCCCTTGAAGTTTTCCATCACAGACATCCTTGGAGATGATGGAGATTAGGAGACTCTCATAAGAGTGTAAATCTAACTTTGTCTTTCCAGGCCAAATTTAGCTAGATGGGAGCTGGTTCCCCCTAGCCCCCAGGATTTATGAAAGGAGAATCCCATGTCAGGGTGGAGGAGGTTAGAATCTTCCTGGGGTGTGGTCTTTTGGGCACATGAAAGAATGAATCATTGCAGAGGGCTTTCTCATGTGGGCATTTTATAGACTTTCCCCTTGAGATTTTGATGCATTACTGACTGTGCTGTGACAGCATGGAGCTCAGCTCTTTAAAAATCCCTGTGGTAAGATGGAGACTTTACCTCTTTCATGTTTACATGGATGGAGCTGGAACATATTCTTCTTAGCAAAGTATTTCAGGAATGGAAGAAAAAGTATCCAATGTACTCAGCTCTACTATGAAGCTAAATTATAGCTTTCACATGAAGGCTATAACCCAACTATAGCACAAGACT
>CAUYPK010116105.1:0-19190 GCA_963574355.1 Loris lydekkerianus | reverse complement strand
AGGGAGGGGTATTGGTGGAATCACACCTACGGGGCATCTCACAAGGACAAGGGTGAAACTCAGCAAATGTGAAATGTAAATGTCATGCCACGGTGACTGGGAAAATGCCAGGAAGGCTATGTTGAATATTGGGATGAAAATGAGTCAAATGGTTTATGAAGCTAGTATATGATGCCCCATGATCATATCAATGTACACAGCTATGATGTAATAAAAAAAAAATAAAAATTAAAAAAAAAAAAAAGAAATAATGCACATTTATTGTAATGAGCCAAATAATGCTGAATCATATAAAAGAAACTTTATCTACTTCCACTTTCCTGAATATAACCTCACTCTCTTGAAGCAACCAATGTCAACAGTTTGGAGTTTAGATTTCCATGTTTTTATCCACAATCATATACACATGTATATATACCAGAAAAGCATACAGTGATTTTTAATTCCTGTCTGTTATAAAAGTAGGATGATACTCTATATTGACCATCCCTTCAGGTATTTTTGTAGTTATGCAATTATCGATACAACTATATAACTACAATTGTATATATAACATATTTATCATGTACACATATATAACTATCTATTTAGTTATGCCCTGGTGATGGACATTTGGGTCAATTTCATTATTTTTCCATTGGTAATATTACAATAAATATCCTTCTTATGTCATTATATGCTAGCACTTTCCTTTTTTACCTGAAAACTAGATCTCTAAAACTGAACATGCTGGGTCAAAGAATTTATAGAAACTGGCCAGGCGTAGTGATTCACACCTGTAATCCCAGCACTCTGGGAGGCTGAGGAGGGTGGATTGCTTGAGCTCAGGAGTTCAAGACCAGCCTGAGTAAGAGTGAGATGTCATCTCTAAAAATAGCTGGGTGTTGTAGTGGGCATCTGCAGTCCCAGCCACGAGGGAGGCTGAAGCGAGAAAATTATTTGAGCCCAAGGGTTTGAGATTGCTGTGATCTATAAGGCCATAGCACTCTACCAAGGGTGACAAAGTAAGACTCTGTATCAAAAAAAAAAAAAAAAATTATAGAAGCTATCAAATTACTTTCCAAATTGTTGTACCGATTCACATTTTTTCAGTACTGCTTTAGGATGGCAATTTCCCCACCATCTTTGCCAGACCAGAATTTTATTTAGTATGTCTATCCAATGTCCACACAGAGGCAATTCCAGTGTTATTAATTCAGCAGCTCCACAATTTAGTTCTGTGCATTACCTGGTTTCAGATTCATCTGACTGTTTATCCCCTTATGTTCATAAGGTGGTTTCTGCATGTCTAAAGATTTCTTCTTCCTATAGAGATGTAACTGGGTGGGTGACTACTGAGGGTGCTTAAGCATAAAAAAAACTTGTTTAAATCTTCTATCCAGTGAGAATTAATTTTTGTCAATGATGAAAGGTGAGGGTCCAGTTTCAGTCTTCTACAGGTTGCTAGCCTCACCTAATATGCACAATGCAAGGGTACACTTCAAAACAACTAAGAGTAAATTATAAATGTCTTACCACAAAAAAATAAGTAAGTGAGGTGATGGTTATGTTAATCAGTTTGATTTAAGAATTCCATATTGTATATCAAATCATCACATTGTACCCCATACATGTATAGTTATTTAATAAAAATTAAGTTTAAAAAACAAAACAAAACAAAAAACAAGTCTTCTTGAAAGGATGATAAGAAGCTTACAGAATCATTGGCAAGGGTGAAGAACCAGCCTTACAGACAAACAGCCAAAACAACAGTCAAACCATGGCACAGAACTGATCAGAAAAAAAAATTTCAGACCATTTCAAAATCATGAAGCAATGCACTTGACACCACTACCAATTCTGCATCAAGAAAATTAAGCTCATAGCAACTATAAGCTGCCTCCAGAGAATTCCCTACTTTGATGTTGTGAAATATGTATTTGATTTCTACCCCTGGTCCCTGAACCAGAGCTCCTAAACCCTTGTGGATTAGGGTGTTAGGGAACCTTTTGTTCTAATATTTGGTCTTTGAGTGCAGACCCCAGCACAGAGCTCCTAAAACCCTGGCAGTTTCCTGAGTAACAGGAGCATCTGACACAGAACTTCTAAACCTTTGGGATTTCCTGGGTGATAGGAGCATCTTTTGTTCTAATGAAGTGACTCTTGGTGGGCCCCTAGATAGCCTCTGAATAGGACCTGGTTGCCAGAGAAACCAAATATATGATTAGGGGTTGGAACATTCTGTCCCACCTGCATCCACTGGGGAGGAAAGGGGGCTGAGGTTGAGTTGATTGCCAGTGGCCAATGGTCTAGTCAATCAGGTCTAACTAGTGAAGTCTCCATAAAAACCCAGAAGGATGGGGCACAGACAGCTTCTGGATTGTGAACAAGTAGAGGGGCCAGGAGGGTGAAAGACCCAGAGGTCATGGAAGCTCCTCCCCCCATGACCTGTCCTCTGCACCTCTTTCATCTGGCTGTTCTTCTGTATCTTTTGTAATATCCTTTATAATGAATGGGCAAACATCATAAAATGTTTCCCTGAATTCTGTGAGCTGCTCTAGAAAATTAACAGAACTTCAGAAGGGGGTTATGGGAACTCCAAATTATAGCTGGAATTAGTCAAAAGCATTGATCACAACCTGGGGCTTGTGATCAGCACCTAAAGTAATGGGAGGAATGGTATTTGACACTAACTCAAGGTAGATAGTGTCAGAATTGAATTGAATTATAGGACCCTCTATTGGTGTCCACTGAAGAATTTTTTCTTATGAGGGGAAAAACCCACACACACTTTAGTAACCTGAGGTAAAGTATTCTGTGTAATACATTGTGTTTAGAGAGGAGGAAAAATATTGTTTTTTTATTCAATTTACCATCTCTGCTTCTTGCGCAACTTGAAATACTCTGGGTCATATTCCATGGGAGGTGCAAATGTAGTGTCTAAAAGTTTCAGCTTCTCTAGTAGGAGACAGTCTGTGCCTTCCACCACAACTTGTAAGTTATAAATTCCTCAAATTATACAAGGAGGTTTTTGGTACTAGGTGACAGGAAAAAATTATAAATTTCTATAGCATATATTCTTTTTTAATACAGACAATCTAATAGTTGAAAAATGATTTCCTATTATTTTTTATGATACCATTCCAATAATATAATTAAGATTTATTTTTCTAATTTATATTTTTATCATTTTTAATTATAATTTTATGCTCTTAAACTTTTTAATATAGTTTATATTTTGATAATATCTAAAGTGTCAATCATTTCATTATCCATTCATCATAAAATATAGCTTTGAATTATGTCATAACACCATAATTCATCCAGAACTGGCAGTAAATATCAACGTTTAGGATGTTTTAATAACAAAATCCTCATTTTCTAGAAAGGTGAGGTTTCATGTGATTTACGGTATACAATTTGGTGTATGATTTAATCCAAGACAGTTGAATGGCCTGACTGTCAAAAATATATCTTTCCCCAAGTTCTCATAAAGACTCAAATTATCAGTTAGAAGCCCTTTTTCTGATTTAGGGCATTAAAAAGCTAAGGATTATGTTAAAAGACTGAAATTAATATTCATTGACTTAACCATTCATTAAAATTTTTAATTTTATTTTTTATTGACAAATAATAGTTGTATATATTTATTGGCTACAATATGATTTTTATATATGTGCAGTAATAAATTATTAAATTAAGGTAACTAACATATGTATCATATCACATACATCTTTTTGTTATGTGAACATTTAAAATCTACTCTCTTACACATTTTGAAATGTACATTCTGGGGCTAGTGTGGGGCTCACGCCTGTAACACTAGAACTCTGGGAGGCCGAGGCAGGTGGATTGCCTGAGCTCACAGGTTCCAGACACATCTGAGCCAGAGTGAGACCTCATCTCAAAAAATAGCAAGGCACTGTGGCAGGAGCCTGTAGTTCTAGTTACTTGGGAGACTGAGGCAAGAGAATCTCTTGAGCCCAAGACTTTGAGGTTTCTGTGAGCTATGACACCATGGCACTATAACAAGGGCAAAAAAGTAACACTCTATCTCCAAATATATATACATTCTAGTATTATTAACTATTGTCACCACAGTGTGCAATATATTTCAAGAATTTATTCCTCCTTTCTGACTGAAACTATGTAAACATTTAAGGAGTATCTCCTATTAACTAGACCCTGTTCAAGGAACTAATGGACACAAAGTGGAAAGTCAAGTTTGAACTTCTCTTCTTAGGAATATGACTGTAGACAAATTACATCAATTATTGTCAGAGTTAGCACCCACATTCTGGGTTTGCTCCAAGACTTAACAGAGGCTGTAAAGTTCTGACTATATTTGGTGCACAGTGTATATTCTGTAGCTCCAGATACCATAATAATAATTCTTATTATTATTAATAAACCACAGTCAATTACAACATGGGCTCTTGTGGTTAAGAAGAACACAGAGAAACAGCACTGCCCAAATTGGAGCAGAGGGGAGAAGGCTAACAGAAGGGTCCCAAAGAAGAAGGAACTGGAGACACAGCTCCAGAATGAATAGAAGATATTCTGGAGAAGAAAGTACATGTGTTGTGCAGAAAGTGCAGAAGCTGGAAGGAAAGAGCTGGAATAGCATATCTAAACTATAAGGATAGAAAGAAGGTGAAATGTCAATAGATCTATGAAAAGGGATTTGGGCCAAGGCATGATCTAAAAGTGGGAGAATGGAGAGAGAGGAGGTTGTTCAAATTATGAATGGATTTGTATACCATGCTAAAGTGAGACTTTATTTGGAATAATATAAGAAGACATTAAATAACTTGGGGGTGGGGGGTTATGAGACTTACATTTTAGACAGCCTACTCAGAGAGCAGTGGGGTGATTAAAGGAGCCAGGACAGTCCCAACAAGTCACTTCAGTGATCTCACAGGGAGTGGCGATGGCTGGACTCAGGGAGTTGCAGTGGCATGGCCACTTGAGATAAATGGGCTAAAGAAATGGAAAAAGTCTTCAAAGACTTCTGGGTCACTGCTGTGGCATCATCACCAAGCACAGAACACACGTGAGGGGCAGTTTGGCCAGTGTATGTGGATCTGAAGTGTTGGGGCAATGTTCTTCCCACGAGCCCTGCAGCTCACTGTATCCCATTATACTTTAGTGAAATGGCAGCTGTCTAAACCAAGCTGGACCTCCATTTCTCAGATTACCTTCCTCACGTGATTCTTGTGCATGAGGGCTGCGAGAGGCATCTTGCATGAGATTTGGAAGATAGGAGTGAGGTAGCAACCATATTATTTTTACTCTCTAGAGCAGCGGTTCTCAACCTGTGGGTCACGACTCCTTTGGACTGTATTAAAGGTTCACAGCAGTAAGAAGGTTGAGGAGCTGGATCTGCTCTAGAGGTTGGAGCTGGATCTGAGATGCAGGAACTGCACATTCAGCTTCATGTCTTCCCTGCGTCAGCATCACTGACTGCTGGGCCAGGTAAATAAATGACCAAGGTGCCAATTTCTCCTACAGGTCACCCACATTAGCAAAGCAAGAGATTTAGAAGTAACAGAATGATGATTGTTCTAGTCTATCTTTATATAGACCCATTCTAGAGGCTCTAGTTCACCTTCATGGGTTTTAGCTCTGTCCATCTTGCTCCGCCTTGTCAGTGCTTTCTTTCTTGTATGACTATTGTGATGATTCCAGGCTGGAGCAATCAATATAAAAGAAAAGTAATATAAACTGTTGAACCATGTCCCCAGATTGCATGAGGTCAAATCTCTATGGAAAATCTCTAGTAGTTCTGCACCCTGGCTGATACAATACGGAGTGGTGACGGCTTTTGTAGATCCCCTTGTCATATTATGCAGCTTCATGTACATTGTACAAACCTGCACACATTTTGGCCCTGGGACAAAATGTTGTCAGTTTTTGAGTTCCACCAGTTTAGGATCGTGCTGTCCATTTAGTTAGCATTAAGCCAGCTGTCCATCTTCTCAAGTCCAGGAATCACATGTACAATAGATGAAAAATCTAAAGGAGGGGTTGGCAAACTTTCTGTAAAGGACTTGCAGTCCATACGGACTCTATTACAACTATTCAGCTCCCATTACTGAGTATAAATAGCAGTGGACAAAGTATAAATTTAAAAAATATGGTTGTGCCTCGGTACAACTTTACTTACAAAAACAATGCATTAGATTTGGCCCATAGACCATGGCTTGTCAATGCCTGATTTAGACAAAATAGTAAAAGTTCTTTATCATAAAGGTACACTTAAAATAGTCATCAATACATTTAAGATTGAGAAAAGAAACTAATTTAGAATCAGACAGCCTGGGATCAAATCACAGCTCTGCTACTCTCTGATGCTTCCTTTCCTCATTTTAAATAGAGGCAATGAGGTGGGTGCAGTGTTTTCAAATACATACACAAATTCTTTAACATATCTCTATTCAAAAAGTGGCACCGAATTTCCTTCCCTTTGAATGTGGACTGGATGAAACAACTCATTCCACACAAATAAAATGTTGTAGAAGAGACATTTACAGTTCTAAGGCTAAGTTAAACAAAAAAGATTCAGCGTCCACCTGAATCAGAAACATAGCAGCTAAACTGTGAAAAAGGCGAGTTGCCAATGGAAAGGTCATGTAGAGGGGTCTTGACCACAGCCCCCTGCAGAGGTCCCAGTTCACAGCCAGCCCGTCTGGCTGACACACACGGGCAGCAAGCCATCAAGTAATTCCAGACTCCAGCCTTAGAGCTGATCCAATTGATGCCAAGTAAAGCAGGCACATTTGTTTCCACAAGTCTCACCTAAAATGCGGAAATGTAAGTAAAATAAATGTTACCATTGTTTGAACCCACTAAGTTTTAGAGTGGTTTGTCACATAGCAATAGATTAGTGGAACATAGAGATGCCCAGAGACTCCCCAGTTATTAGAGTGAGACAACTTATGTAGAAATCTCCCAAATCTATTGACCTGCTGGCTCAAATCTTAGTACCAGGGACAAGAATGTGTATGTACCTGATTACTGAAGAGAGTTTCCTAGTCACCCAGAGAGAGGTCTGAGAAAATAACCAAGAATCCTATTAAAAGTCACAAAGAGGAGCTAAGAGGCAGAACCCAATGGCTTAACGTGGAAGTTGGCCAAAACTCCAGACTAAACACTTCTAAGTCTTTTAAAAACACTGTCACGAGACTTTTAATGACCAACCTAGATCAGGATGAGAGCTGGCCAAACCATCTTTACATGAAATGGAATACCACTTGGCCCTTTAATTTTTTTTTTTTTTTTAACCAAAATGCTTTTCAACAGAATATTGAATCAAATTTGAAAAGTTAACTCCTGAGAGACATGAAAAGCTACAGATCAGCAACATCACAAATCATCAGGGAAATACAAATTAAAACCAGAATGAGATCTCTTCTTACCCCTGTTAGAAAGAAAGGAACACTTACACACTGTTGGTGGGACTGCAAATTAACACAACCTCCTATGGAAAACAGTGTGGAGAGTCCTCAAAGAAATAAACATAGACATATTATTCAACCCAGCAATCCCACTATTAGGTAACTATAAAGAAAAAGAAGTCATTTTATCAAAAGAACACACTCAAAGGATTATTGCAACACAATCCACAGTTGCAAAGAAGGCAAATGGAAATAAACTTCAGTGTCCATCAATTCATCAATATAATAATTTTATATTAACAATGTGGTATAAGTACACCAGGAAGTACTACTCAGACATAAAAATAAATGAATTAATGTCTTTTGAAGCAAGTTGGAGACTATTAGCCTAAGTAAAGTATCTCAGGAATAGAAAAGCAAATACCATATGTACTTTCTAATGGGGACACATGGGCACAGAAAGAAGTAAAAGTCACTGGAAATCAAGAAGGGAAGGCAGGGGTGGAAGGGAGGGGTAAAAACCTACCTAATGGGGACAATGAACACCATCCAGGTGAGGAGAACACTTATAGTCCTGACTTAAGCATTATAAAAGCTTCCTCTGCAACAAAAATGTTTGTACTGCCCTCAATATTTTAAAACTAAAAAAAAAAAAAAAAAAAAAGCAAAGAAAAGCTACCAGTCATTTATAAGTGGTTCATTTAAAGTTCATTCCTTAGTTCAAGATAACAAGAAGGAGTCCAAGAATTTTTGATCTGAATTTTGGGATTAAATACTACTATAATTAGGACAAGTCTTTTATGAAGACAGAGATAATACTGAGAGTATTAGAAAAAAGAGAAAGAGAATTAAACATATAAAAATGAGATTGTTTTGATGATATGACATGTGTATGCCAGATATGAGAAGAAGGTGTTGTATAAGACAGTAGATCGAAGGAAATATAAACATTAGAATCTGAATCCCAGCACAATGACTCGCGCCTGTAACCCTAGCACTTTGGGAGGCTGAGGTGGAAGGATCACTTGAGGCCAGGAGTTTGAGATCAGCCTGAGGGAGAACCCCATCTCTACAGATAACAGAAAAAATATTTTTAACAGAAACATAATAGTAACAGAAAAAATTAGCCAGATGTGGTGGCACATACCTGTAGTCCCAACTACTAGGGAGGCTGAGACTGGAGGCTCACTTGAGCCCAGGTGTTAGAAGTTGCAGTGAGCTATAATGTACTCTAGCCCCTCATGACAGAGTTAGTAGACCTTGCCTTGAAATGATAAAATTAAATAATAAACTTTAAAGAGAATGAAATATGAAAATGTCCTTTAACTTTACTATTTGGCTACATACCTTTTCTCTTTCCCAAACTAGAAGCTCTTGTGACACTGACCTACTTATTCTTTCTCCAACTTGCCATTTTATCCAAAATGCCATAAGTTTGCCAGTCCAAGATCTGTTCCTGGAATGTCCTCAGGGTAGTGTTTTGAAGTGGAAAAAACATGGAGTCATGCAATCGTGGATTCAGAGGTCACATCTGCCTCTAGCTAACTGCGTAAACTCGAGCCTTTGTGACTTATAACCATCAATTTCAAAACCTGTAAAATTTGGATAAAATATCTCCCCACATGGTGTTTATCCAGTTCAAGTACGACCATATTCATGAAGCTCTGACCACAATACCGTAAGTCAACGGGTAGAGAGAGTTTAGGAAAGATTAATTTTCCCAGAAACCCTAATTCCCTGCTGGGTGATGTCTGCTCATGCGTCCCTGTCCTGACGCAGTGTCTCCTCCTCCAGTCAGGCCTTGCCAGAACCCTGGAGCAAAGTTTGGTTTCTTCCTCCAAGCTGTCAGGGCACCTTACCCACATGGTATCATTTTACTATGGTGACGTGTTTGACGATCCCACGTGAATTAGAGACTTTATTAATTCCTTATGTTTTGTACCTTCATGATGATAGTCTAGAAATTTTGTTTTGTAATAAAGGCATCCATAAAGACACCATCCATAAAATTACAATGTGCTGCTTGAGAGAGTTGAAAGGTGTATTACTCACCCTTGGGGCTTGTTTAATCTTTGCAAAGGCCATCTCTCCTTGGGTCCTTGTTTGCCTTAAACACACTAATAGTTTTCAATATGATTTCTTTATATTATTATGTACCAAACACCCTTATTTGATTTATGGGGGTCACCTGCTCTTCTTTATGATTGTGCCTCTCAAGTTCCCTCAAGTCAGTCTTTCTTTTTGTAAAGTGATACCTTTATTAGTGAAACGTTAACAACAGATGCTATAAAGCACCCTTGGAACATGTAAGTCAGTACATTATATACTGCCCAGAGGGAGAGTAGTAACTGGAAAGGATGGAAAAACCACTAATTCAAAAGTTGACTTTTAGACATATATTTTTTCTCCTCATTTTTTTAAATCTCAAAAACAAGTTAAACTCTGACGCCTTTATTTCAACCAACATACAGCCCTAAACTAAACTGCTGAATTTCCAGAAATAATAACTACAATACAGCTAATATTTACTGAGTATTTACGATGGCACAAGACCAGAAAAGCTTTTTATGTGTTGTCTCGTTTTATTGCTGTGGAAAACTTATGAGAGAGTTGTTACTATTGTGTCATTTTACAGACAAAAGAGTCCTACTATCATAAGACTAATTTCCAAAAAATAAAAATAAAAAATTAGTATGGAGGCACACACCTGTAGTCCCAGCTACTCTAGAGGCTAAAGCAAGAAGACTGCTTGAGCCCAACAGTTTGAGGCTGCTGCGAGCTATGATGCCAGAGCACTATACACAGGGCAACAGAGTGAAACAGTTTTTAAAAAATTCTCCAAAATAGAATAATGAATAATGTAATTTTTGTACACCAAATATTGAGGGCAGCAAAGAAGTGGGGATTTGAGGGGAATGTGTTTTACACTGAAATCAGCAGACAGGAGAACCTGAAGAGTTCCTAAGCAGAAATGACCAGCAGACTGAATTTTGGCACCTGCTTTAAAAAAGAAAAGGAAGCAGGAAACTGGTCCACATATAAGAGGGATCCCTAATGCCAAGAGGTTGAAAAGTAGGCATGTACAGCGGCCCCACACATGTAACGGGGGAGCAATGACTTGAACAGTTAGGCAGAAATGGTCCCTGTGTCCCCCTCAACTGCTACCATCTTTGGTCAGGTTGTCCTTCTTCCCAGACTTACAGGTAGTGAGAAAGCCAGAGATGCTGGTAAGGAGGCTGTAGTCACTACAAGTATTTTCAGAAACTACTGAAGAGAAAAAACAAGTAACAATAATTATTTCTTGAAATTTGGTTAATTTGAGCTACTTTATGCACTGTGGAATTTCAAAAGGAAAACATATTCTCTCTTCATTTTGCAGGGGGAAATGGTATAGCTTTTAAATTCAAATAGCATGTCCCTTATTCTTCATTCAAAAGATTGATTATTCTATAAGTTTTAAATTTACTGAAAGGAAGGAATTTGTCAACTCTATAAAAGAAGTGGTTATGCTACTAGAATCTCTATAAGACAAGATTTCCTTTTTATATCTCTTGGAAATTCTCCCTGCAGATGTGACAGATGTTTGAATTGAATATTTAAACCATAAATAATATGATCATAATCTTACAGATACATTACCTTGATAGTAAAAAACTTCATATTTTTTCTTTTTAAAATTTCTTTGAGATGATGTGAATATTTTAAATTTTTGAAACTACCCTAAAACATCTTCTACCTCTCCAGCCTTGATGACAGAGAAAGATCACATCCTAAAGAAAAAAATATTGACATCCACAGAATACAGGACAGAGATTTATTCTTTGGAGAAATAATTTATAGGGAAGTTATTACTTAAAGTAACTCTTGCAAATGAAATAATATTCAGTAACTCTTTTTAAAAATGGCTTTCTAGTGATTAAACCCCCAAAATATTTCAAAATGATGCAATGTAAGTTTTAACATAAATCGCCTTTCAAAAATATAAAAATTTTCTTTCAAGACTCTTTCTGTTTTTAGTTACTAATGATTGGCTCTGAGTGCCAAAAATTAACCCTATGTGTTCTGATTTGAGCAAATGCTTTAAGCTAGTTAACCAGTCACTACTTAGGACAGTAACAAAAACAAAGAAGAGAAAAGAATTGGTATTTCCTGAAAAACTACTCAAAACTTAGGTTTCTACTAAGCACGTTCACATACATATTTTTATCCACAGGGTCACAGAGAAGACACTGAGCTTAAAAATTTGGCTGAGACTCAGTGAAGCACAAATCTTCTTACTCACGGAAGGCTATTCTTTCCGATGAATGTCCTAGATGACCTTTGCATTTTCATCTTTCTTGGTAGAATCATTTGTGTCATTTATTCTATTCCCAAACAAGAAAGAGCTGTAGCAGTCAGAATTTTCCCAAGACATGAAGCCAATAGGTGATGTATATGGTTTTATTTCTAGAGAGATTAGGTAAAAATAGTGATAGATAGACATCTATAGATATAAAGAGATTTATCATGAAGTATTGGTTCATATGATAGTGGAGAGAGAGGGAATTCCCAATATCTGCCTTCTGCAAGTTGGAAACCCTGGAAAGCCAATGGTATAATCTGAAGGCCTGAGAGCCAGGAAGTGAAGGGCAGTACAAAACCAATGTCCCAGTTTAAGCAGTCAGGTGAGATAACTTTCCTCCTCCTCTTTGTCCTATTTGGGCCCTCAACCAATTGAATGCTGCCTGGACCAATGGTGCACTGAGTAAAGCAGGTAGTCCTACCTTAAGAGATTAGTGATAATGTCTTTCAGAAACATTTGTATGGACACACCCAGAAATAATGTTTAACCAGAAATAATGTTTAACCCAGTTAAGTTGATATATAAAATTAATCATCAAGATCACTGTGAATTTGTCTTTTTAATTGAGGCATAATTTACATACAATAAATTGTGCACCTTTTTAGTAGACAGTTCAAATACCTCTCCAGCCTTGATGACAGAGAAAGATCACATCCTAAAGAAAAAAATAATGACTTCCACAGAATACAGGACAGAGATTTATTCTGTCAATTGTATACACCCACATAACCACCACTTATTTAAGGTACTGAACATTTCTGTCACTCTAGAGAGACTTGCCGCCCTCCCTTTTTCAGTCTCTCCCACTCTACACCATCTCACAGGCAATCACTGTTTTGATTTCTGTTAATATATTAAGAGAACCATATAATATGTTCTTTTGTATCTGTTCTTTCATTCAAAGTTTCTGAAATGTGCCCATGCTGGTCCACCTATCAGTAGTGCGCTCCTTTGGTCACTGAGCTATACTCATCATCCAATCATACAACTTGTTTAACTCATTCTTATTCTTTCTTTTTCCTTGACCATACATCTGGGGTTGACAAATAAAATAGAGGTTGCCCTGCTGCTTTTTATTTTCAGTTAAATATAAATAATTTTTCATATGTGTTCCAAATATTTGTTTGCTGGTTATCTGAAATTCATGTGAAATCAAATCTGACACCCATACTCACATATTACCAAACCCTATAAAACATACTTCCTCAATATTTGCTGAATCAGTCCATTTTTTCTACCTCTAGTATGTTTACTTTGAACAAGACACCACATTTATACTAGGACCTCCTAATTGGCTGTCGTGAACCAGTGTGGGAAGAGAGCGAACTAGAGTGGAACTTGTGGGGAATGAGGAAGATACAGCATAAGACAAGAGATATAAACAAAGGATGGGATTGGGAGGTCTGACTGAGCTGATGGCTGTATCCAGCACCAAAGGGCAAAATCAGCTTTCTTTTATAGTACGTGTACAGGGTTGTTCAGGGGGAAGTAGCATAGACAACATGGAGAAATAGTATAAACAAAAGACATAGTTTTGGTCTTACAGTACAATAGGAAAATGTAAATAACTTTAATAAAGACAAACTATCTTGTTAATGGTTTCTACTCAACTTCATTAACATATGACAAGAAGCAAGAAGGGAAAGATCACTAGGATTCCAGCATAGTTAACAAAACAAGGAAGAACTATGTGACTTAATGGTTACTACTTAACTTTGTTAGCATATGACAAGGAGAAAAAAGGGAGAGATTTGAAGGATCTCTGCATAGTTAACTAGAAAAAGAAAGGGCTTTGTGACTTCTGGCAGAGAGAGCAGAAGAAAGGAATATGGCTGTTTTCGGAATGGAGGAGAAACAGTTGGAGGTTCATTCTCTGAATGTTCCCCAGGATGTGAGGACCCTGTCAGTCTCACAGCCTGCTCTCCACAATGGGTCCCCAAACCCTGGTCAAAACAAACTTTACTCTCTGTTAAAGCCAAAATGCTGCTTTTAAACACAAACCTGATCCCCCTTCCAATTCTTTCTATTGTATTATATTGTGTTTAAGATAAAGTCTCAATTCCTAAACAAGACTTTCATTGCCATATCTTATCTCTAAACAATCACTATCTTGCACTCTCTATATACTCCAGTCATTTTGAAAAATATCCAGTCTCTTGAAAAAGATAAACTCTGCCTTTTTCTTCTAATAGTCATACATGAATATTTCTCTGTCTAAATGATTCTTCTAGCCCATAACATAAATCTCACTGTCCCTTTCTGCTGGGCCCAGGTATTTTTGATCTCAGATGTATTCTTTTTCTCTTTCTCTGTTCTGTTCTGATTCAACTTTTCATGTTAAATGTTTCTACCCCCAATTTATGGGGATGTTTGAACATCTAACATCTGAAACTTGACAGATGATACTGACAGTAGCTTGTTAGTTCCTTCACAGGCCAGGGGACAAGGACACTGTACACCACATGGGACCACACAGGGTTGCACTTGGGCACAGAGTGAACAAACAGGACTGTGGGAGCCATCTTTATAGTATCAAGATGATAATCCTGGTTCCCATGGGAAGAACCCTGGTTTCCATAGGAAGATGAGATTTGCTTGTGTGAATTATCATGAGGGCTGGCAAATAACTGAAACCTTCTACTCAGTGATAAGCAGGAACTGTTCATAGTTTCCTTGATAAGAAGGGTTGTTTGGGTAGAAGACCTTACTCATGGGAGCAGAGTGAACAGGTGAACTTGTGTTTAGACCAGTGAAGGCCCTCCCACCAAATGTCAAGGCGGCATATAACAATAGACCCTAATTTTAGGCATTAGATTATAACTAATGAATTTGTAAGAATGTGCAACTGTGTATGTTGCATCCAGAACGGCACCTACCTCACACCAAATTCAGATGTACAATTAAATATGGTGTCAGGAAAATTGTCCAAGAGTTGGAAATGGGAAAAATAAATTACCAGATGTTTTTCAGCAGAGTTGTGGGTGCCAGGAATTATTTGATTCTATCAAACTGGGTATTTTTATGCTATTTTTAAACTCAGTAAGGGTAGAAGTCAATTTGTAGAAAACTAATAGTAGGCAAATGAGTGTCTATAGCAATGAAAATAAATTTTGTTGTTAGAAATACTTATAGATAATCCCAAATATACATCACTATTAATACATTATATTTTATTGCCCTATAGAATATTAACCAATTTTGCATCATCCAATGGCAAATTTATTTCAGCAATCTTGTATTTGTGTATATATGTATATATGCGTTTGAAATATATAACTGTGCATTGTTTGAATTCTCCTTTGAGCAGGTTTGGATATCTTATTGGTTTCCTCTTTATAGAGTTTAATGTCATCTTTAATGCATGTTTATTGTTTCACATCTGTCATAATTTTACTTTGTGAAAATTATACTAAAAAAATTAAAAAATAAAACAAAGTAAGTTATACTGAAGCAGTAAATCACTGAAGTGATTTAAAATAAGATATCTTAGAACAGAAAAGAAAAATATATTTAAATGTAAATGTTCTATATTAGGCATTTAAATTAAACTTCCTTAATCTTATTCATTTTTTATAATATTTTCTTAATTTATAAATATAAGATGATGAATTTTTAAGGGAGCTAGGTAAATACATACATCTTACAATACAAATAGAACACAACAAGAAAGACATGTGTCAATTAAGAAAGTCTGGCAATTTTTATTTATTCAGAATTATACATATTTGTCAGTCTGATCTAAGACTAAAAGGCACTAGCCCCAGTCCAAATCTTTGCTCATTAATGTTGAAAAGTCTTACCCTTGGGGAATGGAAAATGTCCCAGTTTTATATTCCTTCACATTCAAAATGCTACCCCAGTGACTAAATTCTCTTTGAAAAAAAAAGCTTAATTTCCAAGCTATCCTTACCCCATCAGTAGCTTACATCATGACTAAAAATGCCAATTATAATTTTGACTGACAAAGCATAAAAGAAGGGTGGGAGCAATTCCCACTCTCCAAACAAATAGTTGCTAGATCACAATTCTGAATCTCTAAGAGATCATTAAGAAATCTGACAGTAAGCAAAACTGAGATTTTCTTGCCAAAAATGAACATCATTGATTTCTGAACATAACTGATATGTGACTTGGCTTCCACCACATTATGAGCTTCTTATGTATTTAAGCTGATGAGAAGTAGTGTCCGCGGACAACAGGTGGGCAGGGAAGTTCCTTTGGAGGAGCAAGCCACTCTCCCCCTCCCAGAAACAGGCAAGAAGGAAGATCCTAGCAATGTGCTCATTTCACCTTCTCTTGGCCTGTTCCCACCATAATGGGGCTCGGTAAGTTGTACTTTCCCACCTCAGGGCAGGGAGCAACTCTGTACAGAATCCTGCAAGGTCAGATAGTTCAGAAAAGGAATGTGACCTGCATGGGGAAGAGCTAGGATGGGCAGGGCAGAGCCCTCAACAAGTTGCTTGCTGAATCCTGTTTAGTTTCCCACCCCACTCCCCACCCATTTTAGCAAAAATGACAGCATTTCCTGGCTTCTGGAGCACCACCTCAGCCATCTGTACCAAGTCCAACTTGGCTTTGCCACAGTGAGAAACTGCTTTAGCATACAAATGAAAATGCTTGCCCTGTTCTCTGTGAAACAAATGGAAAAAAAAAAAAAATGTCACTGAAACTCACTGCACACTTGTCCTCCTCCATGAAACTCCCCCCAACCTGCAATCAACAATTCTTCCCCTCACCTTGACAACTAGAAACATTTATTGCTATATCCCTCATTCTTCCGTGTGCATCTCCTACTCTTGTTGTGACCCACAAGTTTCTGTACAGGTTTTCCTTCCTCCACTAGAAAGTAAACGACTGAAAATAAATAAAATAAAATAAAAATAAACCATGAGAAACTATGGGCCATGGCTTTTTGTATCTCCATTTCCTAATATGGCCTAATCCATACTTGAATATACGAGGGTTTAATAATGTATATGACAGTTTCATAATGAATTTTCCCACACACTAATCCCTAGTAATTACCTCTTCTCTGGACCCCAGAATCTTACTTATTATTTTAAGTTTGAAAAGAGGACAAGGAAATATATCTTGCCCCTCCACACAAAAATGAAGTTTTTTCTGTAAATCAGGTTTACTGTGCACTTGTTACTGAATCCTATGAGACAGAATGTATCAGACACAGGAAGTTACTTAAAATGTATTTATTATTCAGAGATAGGCAGAAAGGGATGACAGAAACCTAAGTTTCATTAGAGTCCCCCAAGGCTCACAGAAGGTACCCAAGGCAGAGGGAATCTTGACTGTTCATGTCCCACAGCACCTTGGCTGAGGGACCTCAAAAGGTAGCCTGCCCTGGGTTATACACTTCAAGGGCAATGTCACTCGCTGTGCTAAAGCTTTAAAGGATATATTTCTTTCAAAGGGATATTTGATCTTCCTGAGAAGCCCCTCCCGAACTCAAGATGCTACCTTCCCTGGGAGAGACAGTGACAAGGCCTAGGCTGTTCCAGGCTATTCCTCCCTGTCAGGATGTTGCATTCCCAACCTATTCTATAGTTATTCTTGAGAGTTACAAGCAAGAAGAAGAAAAACTGGGTCCATCCAAGGCCACCTGGAGAACTGTCCATTTTTGTTACTTTAGCCACATTAAGAGAGATAATTGAGTTTAGTCATCTCAATAACTGAAATGCAATATAAAGCTTGCAATGGATAATATATTAAGGAAGGGGGAAAAAACAGTAAAATCCCCTTAAAATCATTATTAACACTTACGGCAGATACATGGATCATTACAAAAGTTTTGAGATTCATAAAAATCAAGAAATGTAAAATCCGTCTGCATGAAAACAAATGAAGCCCTCCCAGCAACATCAATGAGCCAAGCAAGTTGAAACTTGCATAGGTGAATCAGACAGGACGCTGTCAGCTGTGTTTCTGGGAAGTGAAATAATGTACCATAATACAGTCTCAAAACTTTCATAGTGACTTATGTATCATCCTTCACTATGTTCCTAAAGAATAGAGAAAGTCTTTTTGAAATTTTAAACTGAACTTGTCTTCTTTGTATGCTTTTCCTTAAAATATTGTAACCACCAGCATGTAATTCAAGCTCCCCAAAAAAAGACTCATGATCACTGCAGTGGTTACTCCACCAGTTGTGATTAGTTTATTGCTGAATGTAATGGAAATCGGAATAGCGAAGAGCTGAGCTATTGGGTTTTCTGTTTGGAGACCACTCAGTTATGCAGTTGAAACTGAAATTGACACTTTAAGTGAATTTATTAGTCTAACTTTGTACCAGGACCAGGCAGTAGTTCAGCTCTCGCTCAATGGACACCTTGTAGTTAAATAACTTAATCCAGAAGGGTCATATTAATATCACTTCATTTTCTCAGATAGTTCTTTGATTTGATGTCATGATGTAGCTTGGAATTGAAACATCCACTTAAACCACCTCGGGAATCAAGTACATATGTTCTATCAATAAAATACCATTCTGCAAATTGCACATTATGGCCTTCAGGGTGAGACTTTTATAAGAAAGAAGAATGGTCCTTTAAGGTGCTAAAAAAGAGTCTGCCAAGGTAGTCAATCCTAGAGCAAAACATTTAATATAGGAATGAAGCCTCCCAGAGGACTAAGAAAATCAAGTTAACAAGAATATATAGAAAGAATAAATTAGAGATGATAAGAGGAAATACTATAATCAGTAGCTTTTTCCATACAAAATACTTTATTTCATTGACTCCAAGATACAGAAGTAATAATAACTTATAATCAGTAGTAGCCAGGCTGTTGTCATAATGTAGTTGTCATTGACTGATTTTTTTCCCTCGTGGCATAAAAGATCATCCAGCAAACCACCTAAGAACCATTTGAAGAAGAAATATGAATCTTGGTTATTACCTTCTGGTTCATAGGATCAAGAGAGTACAGGCATTAGTGTTTATAAAATTGGTATTATAGGGAAGGGATTTCAGAGGCAACAAAAAAAATTCTCAAGAAATGCCGCACTAAATCGCTAAGATCAGTTACTCTGAGTCAAAGGTATTCCTGAAGAGTTGCTATCTAAATATGAAAGCGTTTTAAGAATATTTCATTTGGCATTTTTATTTTTATAAAGCTCAAGAATGACATGAGATATTTTAATAACTATGAAACAAAAATTGTAGATGAAAGAAAAACATTATTTCATGACTCACTTAACTGGGTTTCTTTTTTAGTAGTATGTAAAATAATGGAGCTTCTTCTAATTGATAGTGTTTAAGTTTAACAACATATGGTAACTGTAGATTATTTGGCTTAATAACAAGTGCTCCGGCCTGCAGGGCTAGTTCAGCAGGGACCTAGGGTATGGAGGGAGAGAGTGGAAGAAACAAGAGACACAAAGAACGGGGAGCAAGACAGGATTCTGATCAAACTCCCGAAAAACTTTATTTTTTAACAGCTATATAAACACAAGCGGAGGG
>CAUYPK010116103.1:0-10889 GCA_963574355.1 Loris lydekkerianus | reverse complement strand
CCAAGCTATGGCCACATCCAGCCTTGTCCTCTTAGTACCCACATAAAGTTAATACTTTGACAATTTCTAAGCACCAGAACTTGACAACTGATTAGGAAATGCCTGTCTGTCCTTTGTGATAATTGGTATGGGTGGGTGTTATTCACGCCCATATGTATAATGATGAAAACTATTTGAACTATTCTTATGCAGGTAATGGTGGTGTTTCTGATATCAACATAACCTTGTGTATCTAATGTGTTTCCTTCTCCCTGGGAGGGTCTGTCATGTCAGTACTTAGGAACTGTAGAAATTCCCTCCACTCGGCTTCCAGCGGTTTTTACCTTCTCTCTTTAGCTCCTGCCACATGTGGGTTGGAATTCAGCATCTTGTCTTTATACAAGGACCCACTGGTGATTTATAACCCCTGATCTCCAATTTATTTAATTCCTACATGAAACCAAATTCCACCCCAATGTACTTCAGTTTCCTTCGCCATGATTAAGTGTCTAACGTTCTTTAGTTTATTTCAAAAGTCTATACCTTCCTCCTACAGGGTCCGTGTGCTGTGACCCCATCATCAATTCACAGGAATGTTCCTGCTCCATTTGTGGGCGTCACAGGTCCCGCAGACCTCAGGAGCTGCCTTAGGCAGACCCAGGAGCTGGGATGTGCATGAGTCTCCTCTATGAGTTCACAAGGCTCAGCACTTCCCCGCCTCAGCCTGTGTGCTACCCACTTTCACTTCTGTCCACACACACAGACAGGAAGGCCAAATACCTGGACATTTGGAATAAGCAAGCCCATTTTCCATGTCTTCTGCCTGTCTCTGTGGCCATGACCAGACGGAGATATTTTATCCTAATAGCTTAATGTTAAGATTGGCTGGATAGAAATTTCCATATCCAGAGAAGGGCTTGGGAACCTTGGTCCTGGAATGAGTAATAAATACAGGAGTGTGCCCTGAGTCTGGTGTTGGTCACAGAAGTTTAGAGTGGGCCTATATTCTGGGATGGGGGATCAGACAGGAGGCTTCGGCCCTGGCTTAGCTCTGGCTCCACCCACATCAGAGCCGTGATCATCACCCTCCTCCACAGACAGTGTTCCGTAAGCCCATGTGGCCAGGCCTAAAGCAAGAGGCAGGCTCTGGTGCTCTGTGCCCTGGGAACCACCAGACATCACAGTGTGGGGCTTCTCCAGAGAGCTGGTGGAGCCAGGCCACATTGCCCACCTGACTGTGCTGCTCATTACAGGACAGGAGGAGGTGACCGTTACTTCCAGATGATGGGCCAGCTGAGTGAGCATGGCCTGCATGCAGGACCCTGCATGGGCACAAGGCGTGGGCATGTCATTGCTGGGACACAGCCTGACATGAGGATGGAGTTCGGTGCAGTCACTTCTGTGGTTGAGGTTTTGAGATAGGATGGCCTGGAGCCGAAATGATGAACTATATGTATTATACATACCATACATAATTTTATAAATTATTGTTTTATATGTAATGGTTTTATGTGTTGTCATCTGGGTGGATTTCGCCATATTATTAACTTATTTATTTATTTTTCCCAGGTTAGAGTGCAGTGCATCAGCCTAGCTCACAGCAACATCACACTGCTGGGCTCGAGAGATCCTCCTACTTCCTCTGCCTCCCGAGTAGCTGGGATTACAAGTGCCCACAAAATGCCAGCTAATTTTTCTATTTTTAGTAGAGACAGTTTCTAACTCTTAATCAGGCTGATCTCAAACTCCTGAACTCAAGTGATCCTCCTGTAGTACCTAGCAAAAGGACCCCTAAAAGTCCCTAACTGTTCCAGCCTGAGTCTATGCATGTCTTAAACTCCCCCTTGGGTCAATTCTGAGAACAAGATTCAGTGCAAGGAAGTTTCCAGAGTTCCCAAAGACTCCCAAAGCCACAGATAAAACAATGGTGAAAACTTACTCAAGCAGAGTTTTCCAAACTACTGAGTCTCCTAAGATTTTCCCCATGCCAACTGCCATGATGTAACCCCCTGACCGCCACATTCTGCTTCTGTGCTTGCTTGCCTGCTTGCCAACACAGTACAAAAATGGTATAAAAATCAGCCTGCTCCACATTTCAGGGTCGTTTGCCCTTTAGGGCAGCGACCTGCCAGCACAGGTGTAATAAATCACCATCTGATTTATACCTAAAGTGAGGTCCGAGTTTTTCTTACAGGTGTCACATGAGTTCAACATTTCTGAAGGCCCCAGAGAGATTGCAACCCCCAGACCACCACCTAGGTCTGTCGCCACCTGATGGCTCCAGGGGAAGGCCTCGGAAAGATGTTCCTCCAACCTGGAGTCCTCGGATGTGTGAAGCCAGGACATAGGTCTCAAAAACTTCTGAATTGGTGATTAATCAGTGACACCCAGGTGAATTTTGTAAAATCTGTCTGTTCTTTAGAGATTTGGGGGAGGGACCATCAGCCCCGTTAAGCCTTTCGACCTCCAGGGGTAAGAAAACACTGACTCTATGCTTCTGCCTGGGGACTGCAGTCATCTGGTATCTGGGGGATGAGGGAAGGTCATATGTGACATTAATTTCCCCTCCTGGGCCCCCACAGGATGCTGTGGTGGGTCTCTGGACTGTCTTTGGTTGGTCTAGGTTTTAGACTCACGGGGGTGAGTCTCTGATCTATCTCAGATCTCAGGTTTGTCTAATTTCTCAAGTTTATCTAATGCTGTCTCAGGTCTCAGATTTGTCTAATGTCTCAAGTATCATGTCTGTCTAATGCCTCAGGTTTCAGGTCTGTCTAGGTTTTAGACTCACAGGGGTGAGTCTTTGGTCTGTCTTTGATTTTTACTTTTAAGACTCAGAAAATGTAAGTCTCTGTTTTGTCTGGTCTTTCTTCTCTAGACTCACAGAATATAAGTCTGCTAGTTTCTCTTCTTTAGACTCACAAAGAGTGAGTTTTTAATCTCTTAAGTTTTCCCTTTTAAACTCACAGAGGGAGAGTTTTTAGTCTCACAAAAGGTGGGTCTTCGGTTTGTTTAGCTGGTATGTGTAAGTCGTTTGTAAAATTTGTGTTTGCTGTTTCCAATGGTTTGCCAAAATTCCTTTCAAAGACTGATCAATTTCAAGTCTAGGTGTCAACAACATCTCTGTTTTCTTGTTGTCTGTCAATGTGTCAACTTACAATTTGTTTTATCCCCTATGTCTCCCTCTGTCCTATAACCCACTTGCGGTTAAAACCCTCTCTTTCCAGCAATTTGAGAGTTACTACAAAGTTAGTTAAAACTATTGTTCTTATTGACTGCTAAAAAACTGTGGTTGCTATGTTACAAATTATCCTGAGATAAGGTGCTGCGCTCAGCAAAAGACCCAAAGTCAATTACCCATTTACTTCCTCAAAACAGCAGCCATTTAACATTACTGTGGTTGGCACGCATCCTGGTGATCCTCAGGCAGCTTCCAGGAGGGGGACAAGCTGTGGTCCCTCTGAGGGGAGGCACCCCCTGGAAAACATCCCAGGGTCCCCGGAGAACCTGGAGCCCTCAGAGACCGGCTGATGATCACTCCTAGATTCACCTGTAAGTCCATTTCTGGAGGTAAGCCACTTTAACATCTAATTTTGACTAGTGTCTGCAAACCTTAATATAATTATTCATGGTACTTTTAGTGTGCTTATTTGTTATAAATTGTTAAAAAATATGGAACTGTTTATTAAATTCAATTATTATAATTTGTGTAAAGCCTCTGAGGGAAGGCCAATGAGACAGGGACCTAAAGTTGCCAGGCAATTAGCCTGTCAAAAGTTTTTAGAAACATGTAAAGCCTCAACCCTACTGGCCAGTCAGAAACTCCCAGAAATGTGTGTTCACACCTGTCACCAAAAACACCATTAAAGTGTAAGCAGGCATCCAATCAACCCCCGGAGTATTAGATCACCCACAGTCCCATTAAATATATGAAAAAGGGTTCTGGTTCTGGTTTTAAAAATATAAGAGTGTAAGAATAAATGTAAACTTTTAGACATTGTTCATGTGAGGCCCGTGTCTGCTGAGTCATTTTACGTCATTTGTTCAGTGTTTTTGAAGAGATTAGTTTCAGACTGAAACAATCTTGTATTAAACTGAAGAGAGAGAGGAAAAAAAAAAAACAAGCATAAAACAGTTTAAAAGAATTCCCTACAACTCAGCATTCTATGCCTTGAGACACCTAAGTTCTAGTTCTTGTCAGCAATTAGAGATTTATTTCTCTACATTGTTAGTAGAAAGGTCTGTCTGTTTTAATTCACTGTTTTTCTGCATCATTCTGGTTCCCTGATGAGTGTGCTCCCCAGCACCCTGACTGACGGCATTCCCTAAGAGCCCTCCCTACTAATTACACAGAGAGGAGGGTCCAAGCAAGGTGACAGGAAAATCCCACAGTAGTCCTCAGTAACAGCAACCCACCAATAGAGGAATGAACATGCAGAGAAAAAGCAAGCTCTGACAATAAACCTACTTCTGCTAACTCCATCTCTGACATAAAAGGTAAAATACAACCCCCTGTGTATTCCACAAAAATTCTTATCAGTTTAACTGAATAAATAATTAGCTTCATAGTAAACTTGTATCCTGATTTATAAGAAATATATTTCTTTAAAAGTAAGAGACAGAAGTTAAAAAGGTCTAAAATATTTGTAAAATGTCTATACAGGTTAAATACAACTTATATAATAGTTTACATGTAATTCAGTTAACTATGTATTTCCTTTAACTTTCATTAGAAAGATAACATATCTATGAGCACTACTAACTTAACTCCAAACAAAGCAGAAATCAGTTATGTAGAACTAAGCTAGTTTCTAATGACATTTTGTTTAACATATCGTTGATTCTTTGTATGTTCTGTTTTCCAGAAGTCAAGAAAAGAATTTTCTGTCTTTTGAGCTGTTTGTAGCTTTTCAAGAAATATGTACTTACAAGCAAAGTTTAAAACATGTATTTTTTCTCTCTCCTTGATTTCTCTGAAATTTAAAAGCCATTTGTAAGTATTCTTAATTCCTGACCGTACAATTATTTGCATAAGTTCGATAAAAATCTGTTTTGTTCTATAAAATAATGAAGGCACTAGTTACCAATGCTTTGTCTAAAATAACATTTCCAGAGGTGCCCAGACTGTACTACAAAATTGAAGTTTAAAAAAAAACTTAAAAAAAACTGGCCAGATACCCATCAGTAACATTTCCTGATCTGTGGTAAGTAGAAAAGGGTGCTTGCTGATGGGTCTTATGCTTGAGTACATCAAAATACAGATATTTACAAATACATACAGGTATCTAATGGCACAGATGAAACCTAGGCTCATCAAAGGCTTTAAAGAAAGTCCAGCCTGAGATTCATTCTAAAAGGTTCCAACAAAGCCAACTTTTAAAAAGAGCCTAAATGGCTAATAATTATTCTTACTGCACTCTATGCAAATAATCAGACCCAGACTGTACTGTTTCAGACTGTACTGAAAGTACAGTTTATTTTGACAACTAAGTTAATTTTGCTATTTTTTTTTTTTAGTAAAGGGAAAAATTAGAGAGAAAAAAATAGTCCAAAGAGGAAAGAAAAGGCTGTGACCCCCTATGTTAAATCCCATCCTTGTCTTAAATGTCAACTCATAAAGTAAGACATAACTGTTTTACTGAACTAATCTGTTAAATAGAGTTAAGAAACTGTTCAAAGAGTATAGAATTATATACAATAGTTATATTGACTATGAAGCCTTAAGATCACCTGTTAGCTACATAAGAGAATTTGTGTAGTATCAAATGTTAATTTCCCAGTAAATGGTGTAACTGTAACACTGCATCCTACAGTGCCTAATCCATATACTCTGATGAATTTGCTGCTAGTAGAAGCCAAGTAGCCCACTTGCTTGAACCTAAAAGATGATATCTAGAGACAGTCAACATACTCTACTCCAGCCACATAATAAGAGCTAGCTGGTCAACACACGGCAGAAGCCTGAAAAACTTCTCAAGGGACTTGTCTTAATTAGACTTTTGGACTTTGGGGAAAAAAGGAAGGTAAAATGTCACAGGAAAAAGTATATTATCCCACCACCACACTATATTAAGACCTGAGTAGAGAACCCAAGAAGGGTCACAGTCCCTAAGACCTCAGTGCTAAAATATCAGCACCTGCAGAAACAAGCTGATATTGAGATCCTAAATCAACTCCTTAGACATTAGATCACCAGCAAGTCTGTTAAAAAGTGTGTGAGAGTGTATAAGCACGGTGTGACTGAAAAAAACTCTAGAAAAAAAGATTAAAATTGTATTCATGTGAGTGCTTAAAAAATGACTAGGACAGGTAACAATAAGTGGGGCTTAGCGACCTCCCCCCCCCATTCACAGGGTGAAACAAATGTGTGAGTGTGCCCTTCTTCCCTGCTCCAACTTTGTCCCCTGGCTATTTTTAAGTTAAAGATAAATAAATAAATAACAGTTCCAGATTGTCCACCTTCTTTAGTTTTCTATCTAACTTCAATAGTAGGTCTTTATGGTAAACAACCTCTAAAAGGGAAGAAGAGACCCAGATCAAAAGTTTCCTTTTTCTAAGTGTAAATAATTGGCCATAAAAGATATTTTAACCAGAGCTTGGTAGAAAAAAAATACCTTTCCAAACTAAAAAAGTGTTCTAAATACAAACCCTCACCTTAAATAAGGTTGTAAAGTCTTTACCGCAGTTTTTGTCCAGAGAGAAAAATAAGGTGTGTGCTCCTTAGTCAGAGTGGAGCCATCCAAAATGGATAAACTGCTTTGTTCGTGACCTTTCTGAGGCTCAGAGAGTTTGTGTCTAATAAGAGTCTAATGTCTAAGCTCACCTGAGCCTGAAAAAAATAAGGGTTCCCTACCTGACACTAAATATCAGCCCCTTCCCGGCAACACAGATGAATCAAGGATTTGATTCCCAAAAAGACAAGTGGGAAATGTAATAAACAGCAAAAGGACCCCTAAAGGCCCTAACTGTCCCAGCCTGAGTCCCCGCATGTTTCAACCCCCCCTTGGGTTAATTCTAAGAACAAGTTTCAGTACAAGGGATAATTCTAAGAACAAGTTTCAGTACAAGGGAGTTTCCAGAGTTCCCAATGACTCCTAGCCACAGGTAAAACAATGGTGAAAACTTACTCAAGCTGAGTTTTCCAAGTTACTGACTCTCCTAAGATTTTCCCCATGCCAACTGCCACCATGTAACTCCCTGACTGCCAGATTTCTGCTTCTGTGCTTGCTTGCCTGCTCTCCAACACAGTACAAAAATGGTATAAAAAATCAGCCTGCTCCTCGTTTCAGGGCCATTTGCCCTTTGGGGCGGCGAACCACCTACACAGGTGTAATAAATCACCATCTGATTTATACATAAAGTGGGATCTGAGATTTCTTACAGGTGGCATATGAATACAACACTGCCACCTCAAACTCCAAGAGAGCTAGGATTCCAGGTAGAAGCCACTGCGCCAGACTGGGTTCAACATCTTTTTCATTAGTAGAAATACAATAGTAATGTTAGTACTTGTATATATTTTTGTTTTTTGAGTTTTTTTTTTTTTTTTTAGCTGTGTACATTAGTGCAATTTTTAAGGTAAACATGAAACAAAGTGTATTGGCAAAGAGAGAGATGTTTATAGAATAAAAGCAAAGCATAGGCTTACAGAGCAAAATATGTTCTCTAGGGGCAGCAAACAGAGCCCCAATGCCAAGACAAGGAAAAGGCAAGAAGGTATTGTGTTTTGGTTTAAATTTTTAGATTCTATATGCATTTGGGGAAAAAAATGAGAGAGAGTTCAGAGTGGGGGTGGCAGGCATGGAATGCTGGCCCAGGGCAGAATGTGACCTGCTCTGGAGCCAAGCACTTAAGGCTGGAGAGCAGCTGAGAGCGGATCCCTCCAGGAGAAGCCTCAGGCCAGGGGACACTTGCTGGGGATAGTGAGTGTGAACAGGAGGCCACCAAGGAGGAAAGGGACATTCATGGATGGGATGTAGATTGGGGGGGGGGATGCTCAGCCCCTTCCAGAGCAAGGCTCAGAGGGGACACAGCAAACACCAATGTGGGGACAGAGAGTGTGGAGGTGGGTGTGGGGCCTGGGTGTCCAGCAGGGATGATGCCCAGGGCCCTGGGGCTGATTCTCCTTCATGTGAGGGGGAGATGCTGACCCTTGGCTGTGCCAGTCCTCAGTTATCCATTATAAACTCAGTTCCAGGACAGAAGCTGTATGAGAACTTGGGACACATAACAGGAAGGACACATTCCTGGGCAGCTGGAGGAAAATGATAGCAGAGAAAACAGGAAAAGGGTGGAGTGGCCTGTGTCCCTGTGGTGGGACACAGGAGACAGTAAACTGAAGCCCAGGCTGGCAGAGAGGAGGAGACGGTCCAGTGTGTCCAGAGAGGCAGTGATGCTGCAGCTGACATGGGAAAGGCCTGGAGGGAGAGCCGGGCTGAGGGCTGCAGTGGGGTTGGTTGTACATTGTGACCATGGTGGAACAGTTAGGGAACAGGTGGGCACAATTCTGAAAGAATCAAGGTCACAGCAACTCATTTACTTTCCTATAGGTAATGTGGGCATTAAATTAATCATCTCACACTAGCCAGGCCTGGTGGCAGGCACCTATAGTCACAGCTACTTGGGAGGCAGAGGCAAGGGGATCACTTGAGCCCAAGAGTTTGAGGTTGCTGTGATCTGTGATGCCATGGCGCTCTACCCAGGGTGACAGGGTGAGACTCTGTCTCAAAAAATATATATATCTCAGAGGAAACTAGAGTGAATTATTCGTTCATTCTTATACAAATATTTAGGGAGGCCTGGCACATTTTAGATGCCAGGGTTGGAACAGTTTAGGGCCAAGGCCCAGATCCCTGGAGCAGGAGGATCCAGCACTGAAGAAGGATAGAGATGGTTCCAGAGGATGCCCCAGGCCAGAAGCCTTCAGTGTGACCCCAGGAAAGTGGGCTGTGAGGAGTCAAGTCTTCCACAGACCTGCCCCTCAGCAGACAGCTGAGTAGAGGGGTGCCTCAGTGGCTGCAGGGCCTGTGGGTGGCAAAGGCTCCAAAGCCCTGAGATACCTGAGCTTTGAGTTCACACGGGCTCCAGTGGAGGAGCAGGCAGGGGAGGAGGACACAGTCCTGTCCTCAGGGTGGACACAGCAGCAGAGGCATGTGCCCCTGAGACCTCCCCACGGAAGAAGGTGCAGGGAGCAGCACAGGTGGTCTGAGCCCTGTCCTGCCCATCCTCCCCAGAGACCCTCCTTTCACAGGTCGGGTCTCTGGTCTGAAGCCCCCTCCTCTGCCAGCTCCTGCCCCATTTGTCTCTCACCCCTGCCCCTCCCCACACAGAATAAATCCCTGTCCAGTCCCTCACTGTCACCTGAATCTCACAGGCTCCAAATTCAAAATATTTTAATTTTCCGAGAAAACCTCACTCGGGACACTGTGAGAAACAGTCTTGTTTCATTATAGCCTTGTCCCCATGCTGGACCCTCGAGATGAGCTGCTCCCAGCCTGGTGAAGGCTTCCCTGGACCTGGGGAGAGTCAGGGACCCTCAGTCCTGGAGCTCACCTGAGTCTCAGGAGATACCAGGGAGGCTCCCTGGCTCATCCCGTTTCCAGTAAGAGTCGCAGAGAACAACACTGATGTCACTTCCTATTTTCTGTCAAAGATCCCAGCCTTGCAGCACTTGACACATAAGGACTGAAGTATTTTTAGAAAGCAGTTATCCTGTTCTCAGATTGTTCATGACAGGTTAAGAGCTTTCTGTACTATGCCATCAGCGCTGGGCTGTTTCTTGTTTTAAATTTGTATAGAAATAGTTTTCTTCACTGGAATTATGAATCTACTATGTATAGAACTTAGAAGCAATTCTGCACGACACATGCTTCTGCTGGGACACGGAGCCTACTGTGTTTGCAACATGGGACCTGACAGCTGTTCTAAGGTTGCTCAATACCAAGTTCTTTTATTTTATTTTATTTATTTATTTTTTTTTTTGTGGGCTCCATGAGGACCAGGACCACATCTCATTTATTTCTTTACTTTATGTGTCTGACAAAAATGGCACATTTGCTGTAAATATTGACTAAGTGATAGAGGAAAAGAAAGCCACTTATTTCTAGCTTTCCACTGAATCCCACAATCTTAGAATGCAAAGGAACATTAAAAACCATCACTTAATCCAACTCTCCATCTGAAGCTGAACCCTACCCATAAGTCTATTTTCTTCCTCAATGTAGCTCTTTAATACCAAATGCCTTCCAAACTGTTAATGAAAGTTTCTTCTCTGTGTTCCAGCAATAGCGTTAACTTGTTTACATTCATTTTGTCTCATTTTATTCCACTTAAAGGAATTTTAATTTTTCATGGAATATTGTTTTGTACTCTTTGCCACATCATTGAGTACAGACACTGTGTGGGACTGTGGTTAATAATGATGATTTCCTGTGTGCATTGCAGCAAGTACCCCACAAGTCCTGGTTACACGGGAACATCCTCTGCAGAGGCTGCAGGGGACACTCTCTGGACCTGCTGTGTGTCCCCTGTGGTGACTGAGTGAGTGATAGGCTCTAGAACAGACCTGGAGCCCAGTGTAGCCCTGGGCTGTGGTGACTGTCACAGGCGGAGTCTATAAGACACTGTGTGTCCTGAGCCTGGCCTGGGTGGATGGGCCTCGTTCTGCCCATTCTGTTGTTTCTAGAAGGAGATCTGTTCTTGGACATGAATTTTATGCTCATGAAGGTGAGCAGCTCAGTGTGTAATTTCAACAACATCTCCATCTAATGTGTTTTGAAGTCAGTGACTCAGGAAGAGCCTCAGACCTTCCTGGCTTATTCACAATTAGAATCAAGATTATGAAAAGATTCCTGACACCATCAGCTACTGGGAGATGCAATCAGATCTAGAACGAGGTTCCACTGCAGTCCCGT
>CAUYPK010116102.1:0-10491 GCA_963574355.1 Loris lydekkerianus | reverse complement strand
ATAATCTCAGTGGGATTTCTGGCATCTTTTGTTTTCAGTAATCTTCTGCAAATCAGGTTTGTATTCAGTTGTAGCCACTCGGAGCAGTTCCTTTACATGAGTGTCAGTCAGAATGGACGGGTGCTTTGATTTCACGTGTTTCCCCCCTGGGGGCGGGACTACGTGCTCGGAGATCGCTCCTCAGAGGTCCCTCCTCAGAAGCAGCATAACAAAATCCAAACTTGGCAAAGGGCCACAGTATACAAAATAATGATAAGAGGCAAAGAGCCGCATTCATTTTGGCCGGGAACCGCATGCAGCTCGAGAGCCGCGTGTTCGCCACCCCTGCCCTAGAAAGAGTGGCCATTCTTTGTGTCTGTGACTCTGTCTGACCCGTGGTTTGAACATTGGGAGGGCCTGGGTCTCCACAACCTTTGCCAGGATCTCCACTGAGGGCAGTTGACATAAGAAAAAACTCACGACTCAGTTATCTCAGGGGAAGTAACCGATGGAAGCCTGTGAGAGGCGGACACTAAGCCAGCAGCATCGCAAGTGCAGCCCAGGCCATTCTCCCTTAGGTCTCATTCAATCAAAAATCATCAATCATGTTGACAGCTCATTATAAGCTTAATTCAAGTTATTCAAATCAAGGCGCTTCAAGTAATCATTAACAATCAGAAGAAGAGAAACAAAGGAAAGGCAAATCACATAGGCCCACCACGGGATTACAATTTATACTTTGTATTGGGGGTAAATTTGCCTAACTCGCTTCCGTGACTTCCATCTAGGCCTGGGCAGGACTCAGGCGATGGTAATGGTAATCTTTGGTTGCTAGGCATTCTGTTCTCAGCCCCCAGGTAACAATTGGGCTGCTTGTGGCACCTGAAAGGGGGTGCCCAGGATCCTGGACTGTGGTCAATAGGACCCGCAGAATCCTGGCCCTGAGGCTGCTGGTTGTCAGACACCCTGTGTAGACACCAGGCTACTGCAGCCTCGAGGGCTTTGAGGAACTTGAACTCTGGTTACCAAGCCCTCCAGAAATGCCTCACCTGAACTACACTACAAACCTGACTCCCATAGACCATGACTAATGAAGAGTCTAAAATACTGCCTGGTTTCTGTTTATATCATCCCACTGACATAATGTCTTCAATGCAGTGGACAAGTGTGATGTTTGGAAGAATGTTCTGATCATGATCTCTGAAAACTGTATGATGGTGGAAAACAGGATTGACATAGCCTTGAGGCAAGACTGCAGAAGTGTACTGCTGGCCCTGCCAGGTAAAGGCAAATGGCTTCTGGGATTTCTTACACATTGGTAAGAATTTGTAAAAAAAAAAAAAAGTTCTGCCAGGTCAGTGGCTGCTTACCGAGCTCTCCAGGAGCTGTGTCTACTTCCTCCAATAGTGATACTACAACTGGAAAAACAGCTGAAATTGGAGTCACTGCAGGAATAATTTCAGGATTATTCACAATCATTTTCCAAGATCTGTCTGACTTCTGCATATTTCAAACTGCTGAACTAAATCAGGGTGCAGTAGGTGCTTCCTTCATGTCTTTCAAGGTGGCGTGAATCTCTGCAGTCCCCTCTGGGATGCAGCACTCTCTTGATTTCCTGTCTTGGTAGAAAGGGGAAGGTCCAGGCAGCGCCTGTGGCTCAGTGAGGAGGGCATGAACCCCATATACCAAGGGTGGTGGGTTTGAACCCGGCCCTGGCCAAACTGCAACCAAAACATAGCTAGGCATTGTGGCGGGTGCCTGTAGTCCCAGCTACTTGGGAGGCTGAGGCAAGAGAATCACTTAAGCCCGAGAGTTGGAGGTTGCTGTGAGCTGTGATGCCATGGTCCTCTACTGAGGGTGACAAAATGAGACTCTTTCTCAAAAAAGAAAGGAAGGTCCAGAGCCACATAGGACCCCCTACCACAGTGACCCTCCTCTCTTTCCTCTAGGAGTCATTGTGGAATCCTGCCAGTTTCTGAGTATGTCTATTTCAATATACATCAGGCACTGGGGATATGACAAACAAGTTTCTGTGGACCAGTTCGGCTCAAGGCACCTGCCAAGTCAGTGGCACAATGTCATCTGTCACCTGACCATGGTAAGTGCCTGGTTTGAGGGGGGAAGCCCCAGTAGCATTGCTGGCCCCCAGGATTAGTGTCAATTCACAGCCGATTCTGTGTCCACAATTTCTTATAAGTGTCTCAGGATATATGTTTAAGCTAGATCTTTGGAAGCAGAAAATGTCTTATGAAGATTTGATTGCACTTAGAGACCGATAAAGACTTTAAAGAGAAAAAAAGGAGGCTTCTGGTGTGGTTTCTTCTTTTTTTGAGACAGAGTCTCACTCTGTCACCACAGGTAGAGTGCTGTGGAGTCATAGTTCACAGCAACCTCAACTCTTGGGTTCAAGAGATCCTCTTGCCTCAGCCTCCCAAGCAGCTGGGATTACAGGTGCTCGAATGGGATCTCACTCTTGCTGGAGCTGGTCTTAAACTCTCAAGCTCAGGCAATACACCACCTCAGCTCCCCGAGTGCTGGGATTACAGGTGTGAGCTGCTTAGGTGTATTTTTCTTTTTCCTGATTGGACCCTGACTAATACGAGGTCAGAAGAGTAGGCTAGGAAGAGACCAGAGGAGGGTCCAGACTACTCCACCATGGGGACACCACATGGGACTGATGTGGCTGGGAGAAAGGAGAGCTAGAACTGGGGAGAGATGAGGGAACCTTCCAGGAGAACCGTCTGTTACTAGCTCCAGGTCAAGCCAATGGTTGCAGACCATCTTGTGTTTTTAGGCTGAGAAGTTGGGGACACTGTTCTTCACAGCACCTCTGGGGAGGCCTTCTGTGAAGGACAGACTCTGAGGTAGCCCTGTGATCTCTACTCCTTAGTGTCCTCATCCTTCTGTGACCACTTCTGGCCAATAGCATACGGCAAAGGTGATGGTATGTACGTGACTTTGTGTTTGTGACCACATTACACTACATTCTAGTGGCCCCCTTGCTGGAGTCTTGTCTCTCCCTTCCTGGTTTCAAGGAAACGAATATACATTTGGGGAATTTCACATATCAAGACACTGTGAGTGACCTCTAGAAGCCAAGGCTGGCCTCTGACCAACAGCTTGCAAGAAACTAAAGTCCTAGGCTAAGCGCTGTGGCTCATGCCTGTAATCCTAGCACTCAGGAAGGCAGAGGCAGGTGGATTGCTTGAGCTCAGGAGTTTGAGACCAACCTGAGCAAGAGCAAGACCAGGAGACAAACCTGAGCAAGAACAAGACCCTATCTCTAAAAATTGCCAGGAGTTGTGGCAGGCACCTGTAGTGCCAGGTACTTGGAGGCTAAGGCAAGAGGATCTCTTGAGCCCAAGAGTTTGAGGTTGCTGCGAGCTATGACACCACAGCACTCTACCAAAGGCAATAAGGTAAGACTTTGTCTAGAAAAAAGAAAGAAAGAAAGAAAGAAAGAAAGAAAGAAAGAAAGAAAGAAAGAAGAAACTGAAGTCCTCAGTCTATAACCATAACGAACTGAATTCTGCCAAAAACCTGACTGAACTTGGGAGTAGATCTTTCCCCAGTTGAGCCCCTGATAAGACTACAGCCCCAACACCTTGATTATAGCCCTGGAGACCATTAGGGTTCATAAGAGGACCCAGCTAAGCTGTACCCAGACTTATAGTTTCAAGCTATTCTGTTTGTGGTGATGGTGCTACACATCCCTCAAAGCTGTGTACGTATAATCCACAAGTCACAACATCTGCTCATGCCCCCAGAACCCCAATTCAAACTGCCTGTGTGTATACTCACTCTCTTTGCAAAGACCTAAGACATTGGCTCAGTGCCTGTGGCTCAAGCAGCTAAGGCACTAGCCACATACACCTGAGCTGGAGGGTTCAAATCCAGCCCGGGCCCACCAAACAACAATTACAGCTGCAACCAAAAAATAGCCAGGTGTTGTGGCGGGCGCCTGTAGTCCTAGCTACTTGGGAGGCAGAGGCAGGAGAATCACTGGAGCCCATGAGTTGGAGGTTGCTGTGAGCTGTGATGCCATGGCACTCTACCCAGGGTGACAGCTTGAGGCTCTGTCTCAAAAAAAAAAAAAAAAAAAATAGCCAGGCATTGTGGCGGGTGCCTGTAGTCCCAGCTACTTGGGAGGCTGAGGCAAGAGAATAGCTTAAACCCAGGAGTTGGAGGTTGCTGTGAGCTGTGATTCCACGGCACTCTATCCAGGGTGACAGCTTGAGGTTCTGTCTCAAAAATAAATAAATAAATAAATAAATAGCTGGGCATGTGGCAGGTGCCTGTAGTCCCAGCTACTTGGGAGGCTGAGGCAAGAGAATAGCTTAAACCCAGGAGTTGGAGGTTGCTGTGAGCTGTGATGCCACGGCACTCTACCCAGGGTGACAGCTTGAGGCTCTGTCTCAAAAAAAAAAAAAAAAAAGTTAAAGACCTAAGACATTCACAGGACTCCCTCCTCCCTTAGTCATAGGTGAGGTTGTTGGTACCCAGAGAGCGTATGGTTGCCTAGAATGGAGAGCCTCCAGCTTCTGCCCTTGGGTGAGACTAGACAGTATTGAGGCACGGAGCTACCACAGGTGTATCCAACAAACATGGGCTCAATGCAAAAATGAATGAGAGCCATATCCAACGTGCAGCACAGAGATCTTGCCTGTCAGTGTGAGCAGGGACGGTGGCACTGGCTGAGCACGGGCAAGGTTCTTTGTAAAACTGTGAACAATACAGAAACTAATCAAAAGAAGGGAGCTAGCACCTTACTCCCTCAGAGAATGCAGCTTTCATATCCCAGATGATACCTAGAGGTTTCTAAGACATTCCTGGCCTGGAGAACCTGTCTCTTGGAAGCCAGTGATCTACTTTTGGAATTCAGATTAAAGACCTGAGCCCAGGCAAGCTCATGGCTCCCCAGAGCATGCCCTTTTCTTCCCTTCCTCGTCCCTTGCCTCCCTATCTCTCTTTCTCACAATCTCCTCTGAGGTCTTCCTTTAGTCCAGCCCAAGGGTGGCTGTGTTGAGGGTAGAGGTTCATTGCAACAGCATTTTCAGACCAGCTGAAGTCAATCAAAGTTGGAAATGTGACCAGTGACCTTTGATCCTCCACTAGGGGCCATGGCCCCCAGCACTGCTTTCTCATCATGGGTAAAGAGTCACCATCAACAGTGTGACCAGCTGTTGGCATTTGTTTTGCACAGAACTTAAATGTTAGGGCATCAAGAATTTTTTTTTTTTAATAGAATCTCACTCTCTCACCCTGGGTAGAGTACCGTGGCATCATAGCGCACAGCAACCTCAAACTCTTGGGCTCAAGAGATTCTCTTACCTCAGTCTCCCAAGTAGCTGTGACTACAGGCACCTGCCACAATGTCTTGCTATTTTTCTATTTTCAGTAGACATGGGGTCTCACTCTTACTCAGGCTGGTCTCGAACTCCTAAGCTCTGGAGATCCACCCACCTTGGCCTCCCAGAGTACTAGGATTTTTTGTTGTTGTTGTTGTTGTAAAGGTTTTTGTTTTCTTTTTGAGACAGAATCTCAAGCTGTCGCCCCGGATAGAGTGCTGTGGCATCACAGCTCCCAGAGTACTAGGATTATAAGCATGAGCCACCGTGTCTGACCTAGCTTTGAGAAATTTTTAAAGACCTTTTTTTTTTTCACCCGCCAAGTGAGCATGTTAGAGGATATTGCTAGATCCAGAATTGGACATTGTTAGTAGTGGAAGAAAACAGACATAGTTTGGATTTTCTGGAATCTTAAGCAAGATTGTTCTTAGCTTAGTTCTCATCCTCCCCAGCCAAGCCAACCATTGATTTCGCATGTCTTTAATCAGTAAAACAGAACTCAGCAAAGTACCCAGCTTGTGGCAGGGTCCATATCTGCCATCCCTACTCAGGGCTCAGGGTTACTATCAGGTACTCTTTATAGAATTGACTGTAGCATTGACAATCTTCACAGAGCATGGGAAAGAGAAAAACTTCTTATCAAATAAGATAAGGGATCCGTGAAAGCCATCCTCCACGTGATACCATGTCACACGGACTCCCAGGTCCTCCAAGCGCTTCTTATAGAGCAAGCTGTCATCCCGGAAGAAGTCATGCTCACAGGTCACTAGGAAGGCCTCGGGAAGCTGAGCCATGGTCTCGTCATCTGCCATGAGGGGTGAATTTTCTTTACTGAATAGATGTTTGGTTTCTAAATAGGCAGCCTCATTATAGGGGGCAGGAAACCTGCGTGGGGGGCCTCTGCTCTTAAATCTCTTGGGGAGGTTGTCAGAACTAAGCCACTTCTTGTACTTCCTCCAGGTGTCTGGGGGGATAAATGCACCTGTCAAGAGGGCCTCCTTCCAGGAGATGTCAATGGCCAGATAGTTGCAGATGGCAGTCACTGTGAAATCCTGGCTGAGGAATGGGACAGACCGGTTCTGCTCAGAAGATGGTAAGCGCAAATTAATGACCTGGACAACCGGATAAATCAGAACCTGAGCCCGAATTTTGGGAAGATCTGATATGTCCAGCAGGGTCTGGGCGATGAAGGCCACAGCCCCTCCTCCAACGCTTTCTCCGCAGAGCACGACCCGGGAAGGGTCCACCCCATAGGTGTCCAGGCGCCTTAGGAAGTGGATGGAGGCACTCAGACAGTCTTGGGAAATGGCGGGGGCATGGTGGTCAGGGAGCTTGCGGTACCTGAGGAGAGAACAGGGAACAACCACCTGCCAGTGTGGACAAGGGCTGCCGGGGTGCTGTTTCGGCAGCATTCTCGACCACACTTCTGAGTCTGTCTCTGATTAAATCCTCAAAATAATCCTAAGAAGTAAAGACTTTTATCACTGCCTCTCTCCCCGTTTTTTTCTATGAAGATGTGAAGAACCTGCCCAGAGTCACACAGGCCAGTATTCTGACTCCAAACCTATGCTCTGTCTGCTTTCCATGGAGGTAGAAACTCCATACAAGATTGTGCAACATCAGGTACCCCATGATTGCATTAATGTGCACAGCTATGATTTAATACATGAATAAATAAAAGAAAAAAAAATTAAAAAATAAAAGAGTGTGCAACATCAAAGCCTTTTGTTTTTGGAAGCAAATGTTCAGTAATAACAAGAAGAAAAAAAAGACAAATGAAGCTACTACCGGTCCCAGGGCCTGTTAGTAGAGAAAGGGAAACTAAAGTGAAAGTCAAGGGGAAATTTCTTTCAGGCGGGATTTTAAAAAGTAATCAAAAATCTAATGACCAAGGATGGTTCTTTCCCAATGACTCAAAGAGGTGCCTTTTCTTCTGGGGTTGGCAGGGCAGATGGGGCTGGGAGGTGTTCTGAGGGAAAGATCTAGAAACGTGAAGCTAGGCGGGAAACAGACACAACTCAAGCTGCAGAAGACCAGGGTACCAGGGCTGGTGAGAAATGTCCCGAGGGTTGGGCTAAGCATCCTGAGATTGGGTCCCCATAGTGTATGTGTCCTCCAGGGAATTCAAGGGCAAGGAAAAGGAAATTTAACATGAAACTGTAAAAAACAGTAAAGCACAAGCTGCCTAACACAGGAATCAAGTTTGGGATCGAGGAATGAATTTAAGAAATAGAAACAGGGCCAGGGATAGTGGCTCACGCCTATAATCCTAGCACCCTGGGAGACCATGGCAGATGAATTGCCAGAGTTCACAGGTTCAAGACCAGCCTGAGCCAGAGCAAGACCTCGTTTCTAAAAATAGACCAGCGTTGTGGCAGGTGCCTGCAGTCCCAGCTACTTGGGAAGCTGAGCCAAGAGGATCGCTTGAGCCCAAGAGGTTGCTGTGAGCTATGACACCACCACACTCTACCAAGGGCGACCAAGTGAGACTCTGTCTCAAAAAATAATAATAGTAATAAATAAATGGAAACAGTTTGGCTTAACTGCTTGGATTTGAGAGCTGATGTAAACAATTATAGTTGTCTTAAATTTTTTAGTGGAGGGTTGTTGCTAATCATCTTTTCTGTTCTCACAATCTATCATTCAAAACATAAAAAAAATGCATTCTAATTGTAAGATTCAATTTAGAAGAAGCAGCTCATAAAAAACAATGATATCTTAGACTAAGAGCTTTAAAATTTTGTTAAAGTAACAAAATCCTTTTTTATTTTTTAATTAAAATGATAGAAGGAGCCCCAATGTATAAAATAAATAAGTGCGGCTGTTCTAATTTTGCCCAAGGGTAAGGGACCTAAGCCCCCACTCTTCCTCCTCCCTACTCAGTCATCACAGGGGAGCCCTAGGGTTCCAGGGAACCAGTTTGAAAACCACTGCCTTATATTAGCCTTTGCATTTTTGTTTACTTTAAAAATTGCTCTAAAGCTTCACCTTTAAAGATAAGATTTGACTGATTGCAGCTTAACCTCGAGAAGTTTCCTAGATGAGCAGCATTCTGATAAAAACAGTGTTATCAACAAGGGTTCACAGAAACTCAGGCAAAACATAAGCTACTTAGGAGGGTTCCTGCAGAGAGGGGCAGTTTCTTCCAGGCACCTGATAGCAGCAAGTACACATTTCACTTTACATTTTCCCCCCATTTCTAGAAGCGAATACTCCTCACTGAATGTTGAATCTTTGAATCCAATATGGTGAAAGAAATAACAAACATTACACGCTTTCTGCTGGCAGATCCCCAAACTGCCAGAAAGAGGCAGAAATGCCCCACAAGCCTTCACGTGCTCCTCTCTTGGCCACTGTGGTGGACTGAATATTTGTATCTCCCCCACCACCAAAAAAAAATTTCCATGTTGAAATCCTACACCACAGTGTGAGAGTTTTAAGAGGTGATGTTTCTGAGAGGTGATTAGGTCATGAGGGTGGAGCCTCCTGAATGGGATTAGTGCCCTTATGTGAGAGGGACTCCAGAGCGCCCTCTGGCTTCTCCTTCTGCCACACGACCATACAGGAGATGCTGGCATTCTGCATCCCAGAAGAGGGTCTTCACCAGATCCCACCCACGCTGACACTCTAAGCCTGGACTTCCAACCTCAGAACAATGAGGAATAAATGTCCCCATCTATGGTAATTTGCCATAGCAGTCCAAACTAAGATACTCACTCAGAAGTTAAGGCTTTGCAGAACCAAGGGTCAGAAGACCCATGTTCTTCAAACACATGGGTAGGAAGCCCCATTTATGTCCAGATGAGAAATTGGGGAATATCTAGGCCTTATACATCAACCCTGTTTTCTAGTATCTCCGAGGAGTCACTCCTGCCTCCAGGCACTGTCCAACTGCAGCCTGAAGCCCCTTAAATGTGTGCAGCTCCACCAGCCGCTCTGTCAAAACTGGTCTGGCACAAATCTTCTCAATCTCTGGAATAAAATTATATACTCAGCAATTTCCTATAAGAGAATTTCCTACCCTTATGGGCTATCTATTCAAGGGGACTTCTTATTACCTCAAAGGCTGCTGGAGACCTAAGTTCTCATGCAGCAATTTCGAGCCCAATGGTAAGCCACATGGGAAGTATATCAACAAATACCAGGAAGATGCCGCCTTCCTCAAGCTCCTTACTGAGGACCAAAGATGCTAAGTGACCTTCTTTAAGTCACATGGCTATATTATTTACCCAAGCCCAGAGCCAGCCAAGATTTGAGAAGGTTCATTGTCATGGTAGAATATAAAGGACAGTTTTTAATTTTTCTCACTTGCCTTCTCTAAACTATTCTCCAGTGATTTGTGGCTTCTTGGTCTAGAAGCCAGAATCCAAGTGAGCAGCCTCCACCACTCCCTGTGTTACCAGCCACTGTCAACCTAAACAGCCATTTCATCTAAGACCCTGCTGGTTAGGTCCTGACAAAGCCAGGGTAACCTACATGCTGACATCTATAAATTCTTTATTCACTTCCAAGGCCATAGATAAATTAGAAAACGAAAATCCATGATATTGGTCAAAACCCCAAGACCCTCTGTACACCCAGTGAAATATTAACTAACTATAAATTGAGTCTAAAATAAAAATGCTTTAAAGATATAAACACTTTAAGATAAAAAGATATTATATAACCTTATAACCTATGAGAGGAAATCTGTTTAATATATATTATTATAAATAACAACATTGCTAATGTTATGATTAGCAATGTTGACTTTTCCTGTACAAATAAAAAATAAATAATTTTTATTTTTTGAGACAGAGTGTCACTATGTCGCCCTGGGTAAAGTGATGTGGTGTCACAGCTCACAGCAACCTCCAACTCCTGGGCTTAGGTGATTCTCTTGCCTCAGCCTCCCAAGTATTAGGTCATTTCAAAAGTTTTGTTCGTTTTTATGAGTCTACTTTAAACTGTAATATCTCAGTGACTATTTATTCAATTTAATCAAAATAAGCGCCATTTGAATCAGTGCACTTTTGCTAACGTAACACAAGTCGATTAATTCCATCGGCATAAAAATTGGGTGCTCGGGATTCGATGAAGTCAATGAAGGCCGTTTTTGCTAGGTCCTGATTGGCAAAGGTTCTACCAGTGAGAAAGTTATCGAAGTGCTTGAAAAGATGGTAGT
>CAUYPK010116098.1:0-13206 GCA_963574355.1 Loris lydekkerianus | reverse complement strand
ACGCCAACAATTGGGACTGAGTGCTTATAAACTGCTTCCATTGTTCTGAATTATTTCTACTTCTTTCTTTCTTTCTCAGGGGATCCTTCAAAGTCGATTCTATTTCATGTGAAAGCCCTAAATTAGTTTCATAGTAAGGCTGAGTACATTGGGTACTTTTTCTTCCATTCTTGGGATACTTTACTAAGAAGGATATAGCTATAACCCAGTTACAACCTAAGAATAGGGGGAAGGGGGAGAGGGAGAAGAGGGAGGGGGAGGGGGGTTGAGGGAGGGGTATTGGTGGAATCACACCTACGGGGCATCTCACAAGGGCAAGGGTGAAACTCAGCAAATGTGAAATGTAAATGTCATGCCACGGCGACTGGGAAAATGCCAGGAAGGCTATGTTGACTAGTGGGATGAAAATGTGTCAAATGGTCTATGAAGCTAGTATATGATGCCCCATGATCATATCAATGTACACAGCTATGATTTAATAAAAATAAATAAATAAATAAATAAATTAAAAAAAAAAAAAGTCGATTCTATTAAGATCCTTCATTGTACAGAAGTAGAGAAAGGTTTAGTGAGCGTAAACAATTTGCCTCAAGTCGTGTAGCTTACTTACTGAATGTAAACATGCACATCTGCAATTTATGCTGTTTGGTGATTTTATTTGTGTTTAACTTATTCAAAAGAATTTTGAGTAGCTTCTTACATATGCACAAATATATGTGTATGTATATATGTATGAAAATATAAATATAACTTGGACAGAATAGGAAAAAGGATGAAAATGAGTTGAATAAAAAAGGAAGGAGCAAAAATAAATTGGCCACGAGTCCACACATCTGGTTAACATGCTCTGAGCTTCTGTGTAGTTAAGACAAAGAAAGAAAACTGATGAGTGATACTGTATTAGAAAGAGGGGTGTACACCCGTGTCTCAGGAGATAAAACCATTGTTCAGAGAGTTAAATTTTGAAAAAAAAAAAAAAAATTCCCCAGTGGACACTAACCCTGATGTAATTGATACTAAATTCAACAATTATTTCAGAACAAATGCAAGAGCAAAGGTCACATGGCCGGTTCTTATAACACTTGAACAGGTGACCTGAATCCAGTGGAAATAATTCAATAAGAGCCTAATAATAACAGCCAATATCTGTAGTCTGCTTATTACCACGTCAGGCACTGCTAAAGCACCTCGTGGAAATTAACTCAGTCCTTTCAGTGACATAAGGTACCAGATTCTATTCTGATCGTCTCCATTTTACAGATTAGGAAACAGAGGCCTGTACTAGTGAAATTTAATTCTTTATAAAAAGATTTGTGGTTATAAATAATTGTATACAACTAACTATCTTTGTAGTAATACTTTAGAATACATTCCAGATGTGGAAAAAAAAAAAAAAGAAAACAGAGGCCCAGACCAACACTCCACGGTCCCTCCGTAGAGGAGCTGAGACTCACGCTCACACAGGGTGGCTTCAGATCTGTGTTCCCAACCCCCATTGCAAGACTGACATGCAAGTGTAGGATCTTTTAGCAATCCTCCCAGATTCAAGGACAGCCTATAGGTAACAAACTCAGAATTTCTCTTAAAATAGTATGAGTTAGAAAGCACTGATGACTTGTGTCATCATAAGACTAAGAAAAACAACTAGTAATAATTACAAACTTGTGAGTGTGATCTCTTTCTCTTTCTCAGTTGCTTAAAAAAAAAAAAAAAATGCCGTATTGTCCTGTATGAAAAGCTCAGAAAGTGGAACCATGGATAACAGGAAAGTATAATATTAGCTTTATTCTTAACAGTCGAAATCTGTAAACAATCCCATGTCCATCAGCAGAAGAATGGGTACATGAATGGTGGTCTGTTCCTGTGATACAATGTGTAGCAATAAAAAACCAACTTACTATTGGTTATGGGAAAATAAATGACTCCCACACCTGACGCTGAGTGAAGGAAGCCGGACTCGAAAGTGCACATTCTGTGTGATTCTGTTACAAGAAGTTTAGAAACAGGGACAATCAGGGAAAGGTCCCCCTTAAGGAAGAATAATAATGACCGCCATTGACGGGGCACTTACAAAATCACAGGCACCAGAGCCAAGGTACGTTGGGGCCAGAAATGCAGGGCATTTGACAGGCTTTAACTAAGTCACCCTCCCCAAACATTTTGACAATCGATTCTTTTATTAGCTCTATTTTTCAGGTGAAGAAATTAAGGCTCTTCCTACAGTGCTGGTGGGTGCAAAGATGAACCCCTTTCAGCACGGTGCGATTGTTGACAATTACCGAGAGTAACTGCTTATTCTACTGCAGAAGGCTCATCTCCTGAGGTTGCTTTGCCGAAGGACGGCTGACACGTGCTAAGCATTTGCCACAAGACCTGAGACATAGTGAGTAGTTAGCAAGTATTGTCTGTTGTGCTTAATTCTATGAAAAAAATTAAGGCTCAAAGAGGTTGCTCAAGGCCGTAGCACTAAGTGACATTGACTTTCTGCAGTTTTGATGGTAAATTCTGTCTCCACTCGGATTGGTTCAAAGTGATTCATGTAGTGACCCTGAATACAGTACCCGCAGCTGAGTTTGAGCTTTTTTGCTTTTCTGAGGCCCGCCCTTCATAAGACAAATATTACAAAGTGTATTTTAGGACCGCCTTGGTATGAAGACCGATATAATCCAGGTTGGATTATTTCATTATTGTTTTCTGATTTTTAAAAGAAACTAGACATTTCCCTGGGCCCTTGCCATTCTGCTCACCGTGCCTGCACGGGCAGCGGGTCCTGCCTCAATGGGGGCCGTTAGGTGCCAGGTGTGGGGGGGGTTCCTTTGAGGAGTGAGAAGAGACTGCAGTTGAAAAACATGACTGAAGACAGAATTCTTTGTTGATAAGAAGAGATTTTACTTCTCTTGTTCTTTTTAAAAATTGCCACAGATAAAGATTTAGCCATCGGCAAACAATGTCATTTGGGTTCAAATGATAGTGAGGAGTGTTTGATTTAATGAAAAATCATAAAACAACCCAGGAAAAAGGGAAAAAAAGGAGACTGCAATTTGTGGAGATGATGTTTTGCTTGATTTTGTCTGAAGTGGAATGGGTTTGGGGAAAAGCCACTGAAGAAATGCTACAAAATCCTAGAATTTAAATAGACCTTGATGTAAATAATAAATCAGGCTTGCAAAATACACAATTCTAGTCTCAAGCAGTAATCTAGTGGAGCCAATCTAAATGCTTGAGAACTGATAGCACCAACTATGGCACAGAGTATATGTTTTCTTGAAAGGTTCAAATTACCTATTTGCCTAAACTCGGAACTATTCTAGAAGTCCTTCGAAAAAGCATTGGGGAAAAAAAAAAATTCCTTGAACAACCTAGATGCTGTTTGTGCATGGGATTTGAGTAGCTCTCAGCTAGTGACTGGTGTTTGCAACCTTTTATGGAGGTCTTTAAGCAAACAAACAGAGACACAGGGGACAGGAGAAGCACACCAAGCAAGCTCTGAGCGTTGTGCAGGACACAACAGGGCACTTAACACATCTCCACTTTGTACTTAATGGCAGCTGTGTGCTGCACAGGACAATAGGTGAGTGTAAAATACGGGTTAATTTTGGCTTTATAGCTGCTAGTAACACACAACCAAGACAGCACGAACACATTAACACACCGTACTATTCTGTCCAGAATGGGTGTAAGTGGGTGTATGTGCTCTCAGGACCAAGTAATGTGAGAACAGATGAAATTGTCAAGCCACTGTCCATGCAAAGAAAATGGGTGAAGTCACCTTGCAGTGACCTTACGCCTTTGGCCCTCATCAAGATGAATGGGAGGACAATCTTACCCTGCACCGAGCCATGTTCAGGCCAGAAACTCGATGCCTGGATTTCACCCAGACGACTCTGATGGCAAGCAAAGGACACAGGCAGGTCCAGGGCTGGCTGCCCCACTCGGAGTGGGCAGAACGCTCTTGGTCACCATGGTCTATGCTCTGTCCCTGCTCTTGTTATTTCCTCAACAATAAAGTCACTGCAGCTTTTGTGGCAGAGGGATTTCTAGGTCATCTTTCATTGTAGTCATTAGAGGATGTGGGTGTAGGGGAGATGGTGGTAACAGGCAAGAACGTGCTCTGCAAGAGGAGGAAAGAGCCTCCTGGCTTCCATCAGCCGTGGCTATATTTCTGATTGTTTAAGAAAGTCCAGTAATCTGAATTTCTTTTGTATGAAATTTTCTAATTTCTAAATATTACCAGATCACTCAAATATTTGGAAGACATTAAGATCAGAACAATGAGGGACAGATATGTCTGCAGCCCCCAGTTCACAGATCACCAACTCAAAGCCAATTCACCGCGGGCTAGAACCATCAGAGGTAATCAGTGGAGTCTGATAAAAGCCCTCTAATTAACAGTAAAAATGATAATCTCATCTGTTCTTTAAACTTGTCACCAAATGACATTCTTCAACAATGACGTATGCCCTGTCTTCAATCTACCTTTCCTTAACCTAAAGGGAACGTAAATAAACTTATAACAGGAATTTTTAAAAATAACATCAAGGAATGGTTTAAATGTGGTTTTTAGTTTATGTCTTATAGATTGGGTGAAAAGAGCTTCTAGAACGTTGCTCAAAAAGAAAGCAGTAAAAGTTCCTTCAGTAGATGAAAAAACAGTACTGGACAAAACAATCTTTTTTTTTTTTTTTTTTTTTAAATAAAAGTCAAGAAAACATCCAAAGAAACTTAAATACCACAGAGAGAATCTGCCAATAAGCTCAAAGAGCAAATGGGTTATTAACCTCAAGACAGACCCACATTTGGGATCACAGGAAAACCATCAGCCCTGCACCATTTTTTTATTGACATTTGAAGGTAAATGAATAAAACTCCCCATTTCAATTAAATTTTAGAAACTCACGTTCTCTTTCTTAAATGCCGAAAACTGGCTTACCACCACTCCAGCCCCGTTTTCCCCAAATTTACTCTTGGCTGAGGAAGTGGAGTCCATGGCACATTCTCACATTTTCCTCTTTACAATTTTCCTTGACACAGAAGGCTACAAGAGGTGATGTTAGCAAAATGGAAAGATTAAAATCTTTTTCATTTTTATTTTTTTGGGTGAGTGTGTAGAGCCAGTTTGAAATCACATGTGGCTTTAAGATGTGCTCTCTGATCTTCAAGGTTTCCTAGAATCATCCTGCAGCTAAAAGGGATCTTGGAGTGCAGGTGGAATGGGGACTGAAGACCCCATACTTGGCAAGGGAAAACACCCCCAGAAAAAGGAGAAAATAAAAAAGTAAGCTAAGGGTGGTGGAACAAGGGAAAGTCAGCTAGTTTATCTTTAAACCTGCTGCTGCTAAATTTCTTATCTGGGCAAGTTTCCTGCTTTTCCTAGAAGCCTGGCCTGCTGGGGATACAGCTTGCAATCACCCCTGCTGGGTCTGTAAGCACTCTGAAGGAATAACGGCCCCGGAGGACGCTGTGTGCAAGGCCTAGCCAAAAACATTAACTAGGCCACCTCCTGCCCAGTCAACAGCCAGAGCAAATACTCATTGTGGAGATTTGTATTTGGTTGGGACAAAGATCAGAGGAATAACTGAAGCCCTGAAATATGGGCAGGAGAGCTTATATATCCCTTATCTCAGAGGAAAACCCTCTGTGGTGGGAATGAGAGGTAAATTCCTCTTTCCCACTGATTCTTCAGAGGAGATTGACACCAGTGGCATTTTAGTCCACAGTGAAATCTAGTGAGTGTTCACCCCCTCCCCCAGCCCCCAGGAATCTGTGTGTGTGACCACAGACAGGAGGCTGCCCCCACACAATGTTCAGGTTTTGGATTTCTCAAGACTGCTCAGACCCTTAAAGTAAACGATTATAGAAACAATAGGACCTGATCTACTCACTCAGAGAAACTGCTGGCGTCTTTGTTCCCTTTCTCAGCTTACCCTCTAATGAGCAAATAGCCTTCAATAAAAGCTGATTGGAACTGATGCCCGTGGCCACCATCAGAACCATACAAACAGGCGATGGTCCCTTATGCTCCTTCCTTTGAAAATTCTATTCTGTGTGTCTTATCTCTTTATCTCTCGTCATTTCTAACTTTATATTTCTTCAGTCAGTCACTGCCACATCTACAGGTCTTAATGGACCCTGTCCCTGGGGGCAGGACCCCAGCATTGGAGAATTATAATACAGATTTTCCAGATAGGAGAATTGGGGCCCAGAATGGCTGACTCTGCCAGGGTCAAAGAGCTAAGCAGGATCAACTCCAATTCCACGTTTGTGGTCATCAGTCCTCAGATTTGAGTCCCAGGGACCCCCCCACCCCACCTCCTGGTATTCATTCTCCTGTATAATCTTTGAGTGGGGGCTGGACCTAGTGACTTTTCTCTAAGGAACAGAGTGCAGCAGACAGGATGGGCTTCACCCCTGAGGTTACAGACGACCATCGCTATCTTGCTGGGCCTCTAGCTCGCTGGTTTGCTCTCTGCCACTCATCTGCTCACTGTCACTCTGTCTTCTCACTTGCTCTGGCAAAGCCAACTGAAGAGACCACGTGAAAAGGAAGTGAGGGAGGCTATCCACTTTACTCTCCCGCTTCTAGAGAAATAAAGAATAATAGAACAACTTGTAAGAGTTTAGCACAGTACCTGATACATCCTAAGTGCTCCGTATGAGGTTGGACAATTAAGTTTGAGAACTCATCCTAGAAAAAGTACTATGTATTGTTGGCTATCACTCTGCTCACTTTTCAAGTACTCCCATTGGTCATCCAGTGACCGGAGTGATGATATTCAGCAATGAGGTATGCAGGACTTTTTCTAGGACGAGTTTGTGAACTTCATTGTCTGACTTTGTATGTGGTTGCTACTATTATTATCATTATTAAAGACATACTCCCATTGTTGCATTGGCTGGCCACAGCAGTTTCTGTCTGTAACAAAGATTTTATGAGGTTTTGATGAAAGCTGATCCAAAGCGCTCAGCCTCTGGGATACCTGTCGTGAAAATGCTAGCAGTTCTTAAATGCTTTGACCTCAAGGTATGAAGATTCTTTCTATTGAATGTGATCTAAAGCAAACAAACAACCAGCCAGAAATTTCTCCTCCAACTGGCTTAGGCTAAGGAGGAAATTTGTTGTCACGCATAATTGAATGTTCAGACACAGGACTGTCTTTAGGCAAGCTGGGTTCAAGGCTCTACTCCTGGAGCTGACAGGAAAACCACACCTAGGGCCATGCACTGGAGCAGGGAGGGGACACTATCCAAGGAAGTGCAAATGCATGTCAGGGAGGCAAATAGTCACTGCCCACTGCAAAGTGATGAAGGCTTGAAATACCTACATGTTGACAACCAATGCATTACAGGGAGGAACTCTATGAGTCTCGTGTGCCCTTCTGATCATAATTTTATTTATTTATTTATTTATTTATTTATTACCCAGTCTCACTCTACTCACGGTGGCGTCTTAGCTCCATACCAATCATAAACTCTTGGACTCAAGCGATCAATCCTCTGGCTTCAGCCTCTGGAGTAGCTGAGACTACAGGTGCCTGCCACAACGCTCAGCTATTTTTTTAGAGATGGGGTTTCCCTCTTGCCCAGGCTGGTCTTAAATTCCTGAGCTCAGGCAATCCACCCACCTTGTCTATAGTCTGCTTTCTTGTGTGACTCCATGTTTACAATCAGGTATCCCAGCCAGCCCTTCTTTATATCCCTGCAAAATAAGAATTGATTACTTTTTCTGGGAACTTGCCTATTGCAGAAATGTCAGCTTATCCTTCTCTTGTAGTTTTCTTGTTTAACCTTTTAAAGCCCATTACGGCTTTCTCTCCTATGTTTTTTATCTCCTTGAACCAAGTGAAGAAATGAAATCAAGTCTTGGCATCAAAAGAAAGTGAATCCCTAGCAAAACTGCACCGTTTTGGAAACAAATTTCATCCATAACTACGTGTAAGCTTTCCACTACATGCTTCATAGTTAAATCCTTTATGTAGGACACATCTCTTCAATGTCACAGGAGGGATTTCATTATGTCTTATATTAGTTATCTATGACCATGTAAGAAATCACCCCAAACTTAGCAGCTGGAAACAAGCATCACAATTTTTTTTTTTTTGGGGGGGGGTGTATCAAGAATCTGGAGCAGCTCAGCTGGATACCTCTGGCTCCGAGCCTCTTAGGAGATTGTCATCAAAGTCTCTGCCAGGGGCACAGTCGTCTCAAGGCTGGGGTGGGGGGGGAGGAGCTCGTTTGGAGCCCACGTTGGTGGCCACTGTCAGATCTAAGATGATTTATGTCCAAACTTTCTCACATAGGACTTGGCACTGACTTATTTCACAACATGGCATGTGGTATCCCCTAGGATTCCCAATATGGGGAGCCACAGGTTTTTTGTAAGCTATTTTGAAAATGACATCCCATCACTTCTGCCTTGGTCATTGAAAGCAAGCCAGTAAATTCAGCTCATAGTCAAGAGGGTGAGATTTCCCCGAGAAAGGAATATTAGGCAACCAGGAAGTGGGACATGGAGGACCATCTTTAAAGACTCCCCCCCCCACCTCTATACTAGGAGCACCATGGAACAGGACCTTTTAGTCTCCAAGGAAAGCACAGGACCTATCAGACTATGAGATACATTTACCCAATCCCCGTGTTGTCCATATAGGCATTTATTTTCCAAAATTGGACTGGGTTTCTTTTTCCTCTCTAGCTAACAATGTTGACTCAATCAGAGAGGGCAAAAAAATGCCTGCTTAATGACTGATATCATTGGAAAAGGCTTTTAAACATTTGTTGACTTCTGGATGTACTTTGAGAGTAGAAAAAAGGAACACAGAACTGTGGATTTTGTCAACCTTACAGGGTCTGCTCTACAGCTTTGTATATATAGCACATCTTGAAGAAAAATGGAAAGGAAACAACTTGGAAATATCTCAAAGAATTAACAAAGGCTGTGTGGCTAAAGAAAGACTATTGTGTTTAGTTTTTATACAAAGAGGAGATACAGGGACGAAAAATGCTGTATAAGTGGATGAATGCGTGGCAATTCTACCGTTTTCCACTTTGACATGTGAATATATATTTTGATTCTATTCAAAGCCTGACTTTTCTTTCTTTCTTTCTTTTCTTTCTTTCTTTTTTTTTTTTTTCCAGTTTTTGGCCAGGGCTGGGTTTGAACCCACCACCTCTGGTATATGAAGCCGGTGCCCTACTCCTTTGAGCCACAGGCACCGCCCAAAGCCTGACTTTTCTAAGAAAGGAAGCAGTAACGGCACTAGAAAGTTATTTCTTTATGCTTCAGAGTAAAAGAAAATGCGTTCTCCTTTTTGAAGGGGTGTGTGTGTGTGTGGGCACATACACTTTCCACTGAGATGACTTATAAGGCACATGGAAATAATGGAATTAAATTTTCTCCTCTTCTTGTGCTACAAACCTTTATAAAGGTTGCTATAAATGTCATAACGACTTTGTTTCCTGAGAAGTAATTTTCCTGTCAGTCTGAGCTGTTCCTTTGACATCGTATTATTAGTCCATGATGATTTCTTTAAAGTGCATCAAAGTATATGTTTCAGTGTATTTTTATCATTTTACTACGTTACAGTGAGTTTCTTTTCTTTCTTTTTTTTTTTTTTTTTTACTAACTTTACAGCTTCTTTCTAAGTCACTAATTATTCATAAAGGAAGGTGAAATTGCTTTATTTTATCCTCCTAATGAAATGCATTAAAGTTTAAGGTAACCCTCTACAGAGCTTAAAATGCCAAAAAGAGCTCGGGAAATTAAAAGTCATTCCAGATAAAATGTGAACAGGAGAACAAGAGAGTCTTAGGAACGAGGTATATAGAGAGAGGCAGACAGAGAAAAAGGAACAGCCATCCACGGTTACGCGTTTCTTGCGTCCCTATCACCAACGGCTATAAGGTACATTAAAAAACAACCCCAGAAATTGTCAGAAAGCCCCGGAAGGCAACGGGCAATCATAATGCTCTTAAAACAAAACACCTAAATCTCTGCTTTCTCCATAATGTCTCTGGTGTCAGAAGAAATATTTCCTAAGAAGGAGAGGTGATCACGATGTTCCAAAGAAACTGGAAGTTTTATTTGCACACTGACAAGCTCACAAGATGCAATCATATTTTATTACATTTTCTAGTTATTCAAGATTTACTTCTAATGGGATTTTTTAAACAACATTTTTAAACAAGATGTGAATGCTTTGTATTACACAGCTTAAGGTAATTGATTTAGAGTCCGTAAGAAAAACCAATTTCTCTCTTTTGTAAGACATATTGACTTAAGACAAAAAGCAATAATTGATTATATCTTTGGAGGTCAAAGGTGAGCTGATGAGCGAGGAAATTGGAAAGGAGAAAGGGGGAAAACATATAGAAGGAGATTTTTTTAAAAAGGCCCACATGTAAACATCTATTTCTGAGATTTAATTTGTTTTCTCTAAGTTTTTATTTTCCCTAGTTATCTATGAGGAATAGAATTCATTCTGATTCACACACACATGAAGAATCTGCCTGGGTGCTGTTATGCCCAGCTCTTTTGTAAAATAAACAAGAAACCTTATTTCTTACTAAGAAGTTAGATGAGCCAGGATTTGCAGATGCACATGTACCATTGTCGTTTTGGATATTTTTACTGAGTTTTCTTAAGCACTCAAAACCTTGAAAGAGCTTTGAGATGTTCCATAGAGTCATTTGTCTAATGGGAGAGCAGCATGCAATGACTTCAAGGAGGCATTAATTCTGAGAACACGAAAAGTTATTTGTAATTATAATAAGTAGATTTTTCTGCCTCCTGTTGGAATTGATAATGAGCTTACCGGCTCAGTTCCTTATCTCATTCATCTTTTTCTCTCTTTTACGTGTTTGTCATTATCTTCTTTAGTATATGCTATTTATTTTACTAAGGATAATCACTGCTTTATTAATCACTGTTTGAGAAACCTCAGTGGGACTCGAATGAGCTGGTTTGGGCTTGAAAACCACAAATCTCGGCTGTGGTTCTTGCTTGGTCCTCTGGAAGATACTGGGACATCAGGGGTGTCTTAGGGGAGAACATTCATGAGTAAAATGTTACGAGTGGCCAGAGGTCGTTTGGTGTTTATGAAACTTAGAGAAGGGAGATTTAAAGACAGTTTTCAGGTAACAGACGCTTGATGTGACACATTAAACCATGAGAATTTCTCGTGTGCAGGAAGAGACTTGGAATTTCTTCAAGGGTGAAACAACAAAAATGGTTTTGGAAACAAGAATAATTTAGGTGTCTGGTTTGTTTTTCAGAACTAGCCACATTAGTTCATTTTGAAGCTGGCGACTGTGTTTTGTTTCTAAGGAGCATGGTTGGGCTTGGCGCCTGTAGCACAGTATTTACAGTGCCAGCCATAAACACTGAGGGTGGGGGGTTCAAACCCAACTCCTGCCAGCTTAACAACAACGGCAACTGCAACAAAGAAATAGCAGGGCGTTGTGACAGGTGCCTGTAGTCCCAGCTACTTGGGAGGCTGAGGCAAGAGAATCACTTAAGCCCAGGAATTGGACAATGCTGTGAGTTGTGATGCCGCGGCACTCTACCCAGGGTGACAGCTTGAGGCTCTATCTCTAAATAATAATAATAATAATAATAATAATAATAATACTTAATAAATTAATAAAGAGCATAGTTGTAAAAAAGGCCCATAAAAAGTGTTTGGACTTCAAATAGCTCTTGCAAAATGTCTGAGTTTAGTTAAATAATCAGAAACGTGTAAGTTCCAATTTTCCTTGAAATATTACTAGATCTTAAAAAGTAAGGGTTTCATAAATCTATATATGTAGTATGTGCTAAATTTTCAGGAAAAGATACAACAAAAATAAGCTCTGTGAAAAGCGGTGAAATCTGAACAAAGTCGGTCTTCGAATCCGTAGTGTAGTATGGATTACTAGTTTTTGGATTTGCACTGTGCTGTATTTATGTGACACATTACCTGCCATTAGCAGAAGTGGGGTGATGGGCACATGGGAATTCTCTATGTGATTGTTTTGACTTTTTGCAAATTCAAATTTGACAAGGTCAGGAACATAGCTTGGCCTCAGGAAGGGACTGAAGTTCCTTAGAGCTAGGTCGTGGCGCTTCTCTTATCTGTTTCTTACACACTTTTTGTGGGAGCTTTAAATGCCACAAGACACTGATACATCCAGTTTATACCTCCAGGATATATACGTCTCTTTTAAATTGCAAAATCAGACTTAAAATACTTAGTTGACACCTTCTTTTGGTAGGATCACAATATCTCGAAGTTCTTAAGCCCAAGAATGAATTTTTAAGCAATCCCCTGACCCCCAGAATTCAACTCCCCATAAGCAGTTTCTTGGTTTAAAGCTGGGAGTGATCCCATCCCAGGGATGGGCTGGTTTCCCCTTTACCATGGCAGAGTTCAGTAATTGTGACCGAGATCTCAGGGCCCTTAAAGCCTAAAATACTTTCTCTAAAGCCTGTTACAGGAAAGGTTAATTAATCCCTCCTGTAGATGATCTGGCCCCACCTACCTCTGCCTGGTCTCCCAGCTCACTCTTCTGTGCCTTCTGTTGTAGCCCCAAACCCCTCTTGCTGCTCCAAGTTTGCATCTGCATAGGGTTTCAACACAGAGCAGTTGCTTTGCCTAGAATATTCTTCTAAGATCCCTGTGGATCACTCTCTAGCTACATTCAAGTTCTGTTCAAACTCACCTCAGAATGCCTTCCCTGCCACCCCACCCTACCCACTCCATCAGTGTCTGCTCCTTCGCCTGCTGTGTCCTTCACATCATTTAGTACCATCTACTTTTTGTTGCTTTATGATCTCTCTTCTTCCATTAAAACCTGAGTTCTATGGGGGCAGCGCCTGTGGCTCAAAGGGGTAGGTTGCCAGCCCCATATGCCAGAGGTGGTGGGTTCAAACCCAGCCCCAGTCAAAAATTGCAAACAAACAAACAAACAAAAAACCTGAGTTCCGTGGAATCAAGGATCTTACTTGCTTGGTCCTCAGTTGTAGCTCTAGCAGTGCTAGAGCATCGGAAGTGCTCACTAAATATTTGTTGAATAAATTCACTTAGTAACTATTTAGGTCATTTCAAAAGTTTTGTCTGTTTTTATGAGTCTACTTTAAACTGTAATATCTCAGTGAATATTTATTCAATTTAATCGAAATAAGCGCCATTTGAATCAGTGCACTTTTGCCAACGTAACACAAGTCGATTA
>CAUYPK010116095.1:0-42668 GCA_963574355.1 Loris lydekkerianus | reverse complement strand
ATAATTCAAAAAAAAAAAAAAAAAAAAAAAAAAAAAAAAAAAGTTCAGTGTAGTCTCCACTTTAAGAGAATGTGCCTGTGTTGAATTGGACTGTTAGGTGACCTCAATGAGGAAAGTAGAGTAAAAGTTATATGAACTAGCAAAGTAAGGCTTACACAAGCCAAGTGACCTAATTACCTGCAAAGCTGGAACTAGAACCTTCTTACTGGAGAATTTCAAGTTCTTTCTAGCCCAAGGTTATAATCCACAGGTGGGAGATGAAATGGTTTTCCCAATGAAATACCTGCAATGAGGTAGTGCGTTGACCTTTGGAGCCTCCAGCCTTCATCTCTCTGTGCACCTAAATAGGGGCCAGACAGAGGGGGGACTGTGACGCTTATCAAGCCAAGGGACAGGGATTCTCTTCCTCTCCGTAGTCCTAATTTAGTTCCTCCTCACTACCCTTCAGACCATCCAAAGGCACACTTGGACAGAAACAGAAAAGTAGGTGCTAACAAAGACAAATAGATGGCTTGATGGATGAATTTTTATTTTTAAAAGCAGCATATTAGATAATAGTTCAATTCTGAGGGGTTATTGTGAATGTTTTAAAATCCTTGTAAATAACCCAGATGGAAAAGATAATCTTTTCCATTGGTAGGACAGGGAAGGCTCATATCATCACAGGTTTGTAGTAGAACCATAAGTAGGACCTTCCTTGATTTTGGAAGCATTGTTCAGAAACAATAAAAGGAATACTTATTTGCATATAGTCAGTAAACTTTGGAAATCCCTCCAACAAGTAAGTCTAGGCATATAGACAAAGGCCAAATATACCAGCAAATTCAAGGACAGTTTAGGGACTTTGAAGCATTGCAGGAATTCAGTGGGGACCTGGGATGTTTGAAGAATATCCCCATTTTTTCCTGTCCATGGATAGCAACTGTGCTTTCCTCAACACATTTCTCAGTGCCCCTCTTACAGACAACTCAGGGCTATATAAAAGAGCAAACTGGCCCAGTGTGACATATTCTCAAATAAGGAATGGATCACAGTCTTCTTCTTCTGGCCTTGAAGCAGATTTTACTTCCTATTCTGGAGTATTCTGACTGTTGGCAGAACTGACCATAGGAATAATCTTCTGAAAGGAGATGTTCTTACAATGAAGTGGGGCAGGAATTCGTTGCATATTTAGAAAACATATAATGCATGTATCAAATGGAAGTTTTTCCAGGGAGCATAAAATAAAGACAAAGGAATGATTTTCAAATGCTACAACTATCAAGTGGAAGTCAATAACAAACCGGGTTTCCATACTAACACAGAACCTTGAAATTCCAGGGACTTAAAGCAACAAACTAATTTTTTCCCCCTCACTAACTCTACTCACCCATTTCTGATCTGAGATGGTGGTAGAGGTTGGGAGGCTTTCCTGGCTCAGGGACATGGGCTGAATGAGCCTTCATTATCTGTAGAATCCCTGTTTGTGGACAGGGAGAAGAGAAGTTAATTGTTCATTTCTTTCTGTTCTCACAGTGTTTTTTCAAAAGCGACCTGTCCCAAGTCATTCTGCCATGGTTAACTTTAAGGGTTTGGAGAAAGGGAAATTCTCCAAGTGAATTACTCCATGAAGTAAAAAATATATACATTAGTGGAATAACTTAAGAACTACCCGTGGGTATTTCTTCATTTGGCTGCAGATGACTGAGCCGACACCATTGTGTGTAAGGTGCAGGGAGCAGGTATCAAGTTTGAAAAAGGAAGAGCTCCCATACAACAGAGAACGCTGGCTAAAAAAGCAGCAAATCCCTTTTTCATTGGCTGTATTTTAAGAAAAACATAAAGACTTTCTCTAAGAAATGCTAAAGAAATCCCAAATATCTACAGAAGCCAGGTAGGTAGCATAATGTGTGAATCATCTAGGAAAAATATATGTGTTAAACATACAGAAACAATCTATGGTTCCATAAAGACATTTTCTCTCTCCAATGTTTCTTCATACATGGAGCCTTCCCAATTGACTTCAGAAAGGGACATGAGAATGAAAAGACATTCACTTACTACACAACAAAAACTATGAGAGGAATGACGAATGATGGCTGACATCCAGCCGTCTCCCAAGAGCAGAGGGGACAGAGGAAAATTGGAGTTTGAACGCCCCATGGAAAAGGGACTACAACTCCAGCTGAATGTTGCCATGTGGAGAGGCATGCCCAGGCTGGCCAGATTTTCCAATTTTACTTTATAAGAAAATCCGGAATCCTTAATGTGTACACACCATCTTCCATTTTTAAATGCTGGTGCAATTATTTTCAAAAGACACTCTGTGTGCCAAACAAAATATGATGTAGGTTGGATCTGGCCAATGGCCTGTGGGTTCACGGCTTCTGCTGGAATGAACAATTCTGTTGCAAGTATGGGTATGGGGGAAACAGGAAATTATACAGTTTCTAAGATTTCTTAGAAGCCCCATAAATAGCAACCCCGTTCCTGACTTCCAAACCTACTAAAACAATAAGACAGACCAGGCGTGGTGTCTCACATCTGTAGTCCCAGCTACTTAGGAGGTGAAGGTAGAAGGAGCCCTTGAGCCCAGGAGTTCAAGGCTATAGTGAGCTATGCTCACACCACAGCACTCTAGCCTAGAGAACAGACCATGATTTTGTCTCAGAAATACATAAATCAATGAATAAATAAGTAAGACAAAGGAATAACAGATGGAGGTCAAATTACAACCTTGCTGAGGAAAGCAGGGTTGGGGAAAATGGGCATCTGAGCTTCCCAAAATTAGAGACTGTCATTTCCAAGATCGCTGGAGTGGATAAGGACTTGCATACACCTTCCCCCTTCTTCCTAACTTCCCACATCCATCCAGAGGATATATGTGCCTGTGGTCAGGCGGTCCCCCAGAGAAAGGCAGAAGGAGGGGCAGAGCTACCTAAGTTTAGTTTCTCCGTCAAGATTCTCCCCTCCCCTTCAGATAACTCATTCCTCCTCTAACTACCAGTGAATGAATGAAGGGACTGGTAGAGCCCAGCTGTGTTTCAGACATACACTAGTGATGAGGAAGAGAGGATCCCCCTCACAGTTATTTCCAGCTAAGGCCACCTCTAGCACACAGTGCATCTTTGTGTAAGTTACAAAAAGGCACTCCACCCTGGCAGATGAATTGCAGAAAAGCCCTCTCCTCCCGGCCGCTGCAGCCCCAGGCTGGGGCAAAGCTTGGCAAGCAGCACCAGGACTAGGTTCCAGCCCACACTAGCCTACTCGGCCTGGTGCCTACGTATAAAAACCCACAACTGCCTGTAGCAGCCTGTTCCAAACTCTAATAATCCTATATTCCAGATTCTTCAGTCTCCAAAGTAACTGCTTTGTGAATAGCACCCACACGCTGTCCACCTCAAACAGTTGGAATTCATATTGGTCAAGGCCGTGTCAGATTTGTGAATGGGGTGGGGTGGAGGAAAGGATGACTGCATGGCGTAATCTGTGGCTGTTTTACTATTATTGTTCTCTCGACTCACAATCACTAAGTTGATACAAATTTTCAAAGAACGAAAAGCCATTTTTTCAGCATGTCAGAATTTAGTGAGGCTATAATCATTTCTTCACAATGTTTTTTAGTAAAGAATATATTAAGGGAGACATTGTTTTAAAAGTTTCCGTGTGCAACTATGGCTTGTCCCAAATTCTTTGTATTCAAATGTCAGACTATAATTGTTGGTTAGCAGCAAGGTTACCAGATGGGTTATAAAATGCAATTCAAAGGAATATCAAAAGGACTTAAGGAAAATACAGTTAACAGCTGGTGTAGATGAGACAGGCTGCAGTTCCATTGTAAAAGAAAAATTAGTACAATCTTCATCAGAGTTGGGGACATTTCTGTGTTCATGATATCACATCTTCATTTCTTGAGTTCACCTCAACAAGGAAGAAGGACATATGCCTCTAATTAAACAAAAGGAAACAAAACAAAAAGGAGTGGAAAATTCTACTTATCAGAGGTGAGAGACATGCCCAGGAAGGTGAAAACCAAGTGAAAAACAAGGAATATTTAATTCAAGCTGGTCCCTCTGTAACATTTCATAAGCAGAGAGCGGCAATCAGCACTGTCTCCAGAGAAACCCACATAGGATGCTTCTATATTTTTTCACAATTCTAAAGCCAGGTGCTTTAGAAAAAAGGAATTAAATGTTCAGTGCGATTCCACTGGAAGTTAGCTCTTCCCTCTACCACGTTGCCAACAAACAGCATTCCACCTTTGTGCCAATCTATTTCCAGGTCACGGATCAGTGTTTTAGGAAAGCAGACATGCTGTCTGGTCAACGTGCAAAGGCCACTCTCAAAAAACTGTTTGAGATCTGCCTACTCACTCATTCATTCATTCATTCATTCATTCAACTAGTACTTAGGAAGCATCTCTAGACAGGCACACAGATAACGACTTCCTCCGCGGCACCTTCCTTTCCTCTGTAAGCATCAAATATGAAACCAAAGTTGCTCTTGTGTATCGTTTAAAATCTTCACATATTTTCTCAGTCAGATGAGCAAGTGACACGTGCACCCTTTCATAACTGTGTGAGGAAAAGACAAGTAAATGAGCAAACAAATTCACTCCTTTGCACATGGAATTCCCTGCGGATAAGTAAAAACGATAACATCTATTTATTATTATCACTTCCCCCTTAAATGGCTGAGAAATATCCTGAATACAGGAAGGAGTTCTTTGGAGGGAGCTGGAGCAAATACTCCCCTGTTCACAGCTATAGTTACGTTAATCTCGGGCAGAAGATGGTGGCTGAGCCCTCGGGGGTACAGCACGTGGTTTTCTTCATTTATCTCTCTAACTCTGTCTACTTGGAGACCCGGAGGGTGAAAAGCGGGCCCCCAGATAAACATCCCTAACGTAAGATGCCCGGCATGATGAGCTTGCTTTCTCTTCCTCTCCCTTCCCTCACAAAGATAACAAACAGAGTGGGGAAGCGTGGCGCCTGGGGAAGTAGAGTTAGAATGTACTGCATGTTACTAATCCTGACATAACATTGGCAGCTTGCACCATCCCCCTGCCAAACCCAAATTAACACACTGCCTTACTGGAAGGCAAAGGCTGCAGCTATATTTATAGCTCAATTAACAAGTTTCATAACTAAACCTCCAGAAGTCCTAGGCAAACCTGACAAATGCTCTGCATCTTAACACCACAGTGACCCTCCCAGAATGCCACCGTCTTCTAACGGGGAACAGCTCTTGCTATCACCTCGTGAGAACAATGATGATTGGCACCGGCCCATCTCGTGAAGGGAGGCTGGCTGGGCGACTCAGTGCTTGTCAGGGGTACGTCTCGTAACAACTCTCAACCAACACACATACGGTCGGTCGGTCGGTGCAAGCAGGCGGCTAATTCTTCCTCCTGCAGACGATGGAAATGTCTGCTCCTCGGGGGCCAATGGCTGCAGAGAATCACTGCCGTCTGATGACTCAGGAGCCACAGTCCTTCTGGGACAGGGTAACAGAAACACAGAGTGCGTCATTTGGAGGGCGTTGTAGCTTCGAAAGAAGGAGGAAACCTCATCATAATACCTTCTAAGTTTGTTATTTTTTCTAGAGGGAGAAAGGTTCTTCAGAGAAGGATTAGTGCATAGGTGGCCGTGTTTAGGGTGCAGTAAAGTATTTTTAACAGGACACTAGAGTTGGAGCAAACCACCTTCAGAGTGCAGGTGGGCCCTCTTTCTCAGGAGTCACATCACTGTTCACGTTTCCAGGGCACTGTGATGACGTGCCTGCAAGTCCGGCTCCTGCCTGGGATTGGGAGCTCTTGGAGCCCAGGGAGGAAGGCAGCATTGCACAGCGCTTAGCTCAGAAGTACTTAGCAGTGAGGTTTATGAATGAGGAAATGAATGAACGTGTGAATCAATGAATTAACAGATAAGCAATACTGTTCTCCCACACACTATTAGAAACCTCTGGTTTTAACACTCAGCCTCAGGTTAATGTATTGCACCATTCTCACATCTTCCTATCAACCGAAATCCTTCTCCAGCTACCTCTGTCACACCTCTTTTCCTCAGAAGTAGCTGCTTATTTTGGTCACAGAAATTAGAAAAACACATTTTTCTGGTCTGGGCCCTTAATCCGTTTTTATTGTTTGACACCCTTGATTACTTAACAGGGGAAAAGGAGATGACCGAGTATTAATAATATATTCAGCCACACTACTTTGGGTAAGTTATTAATTCCTGAACTTTAGTTTCCTTATCTGTTTATAAGGAGGGTAATCTGAGATGACCTCTAAGTGTTCTTTCGACTTTAAAATAGCACCATTTTCTTTTTCTTCTATCTACTAGCACGCACACTAATTGATGGTACATTTCTTTGTTCTCGTATTTCTTAAAAAGGATGATTGGAAAAGCTCTTTTTGATATACCACAACTTCCGAACCTGATATGAGAGAGTCACTCTCTTTTTGCCTCCTTTGAGTTCTCAAGGCTAAGCCTTCACTTTCCAAGCACAGCTATTCTTTCCAATACAAGTAGATCACTTACTCAGGGCAAGTCTGTAGCTGCTGAGAAAATACCATGAAGCCACAAGCCCCCGATAAAGGGGACAGGAGAAAGTGAGGGTGCATCCTCAGGGCAGACGGAGCAAGACCACTAAGGAGATTCTACTGAGGTTCAAGGACGTAGCACCTCTTCCTGCTTCTCAAAGAGCCTGGAGCATAAATGCCTTTGCAACAAGGACCATGAAGAGGCGTCCACTGGCCAACATGTGTTTAGAGAGGAAATGTGTAGCTTCTGTTACAGACATCGTTTCAATGTGAGTTTAAATATTGATATATGCCTTTAGGTGAGTTTTGGACTGCCCAGTCTATATCACTGGGCACTCACCACTCTCTGTGACTTATAACCAGCCTTTTCACACATTGATGGTACCAGTTCTTTGCCAAACTCACTGTTTCTGTGTTGTTCCATTAGAATAGAATGTTAAGTCCAATGAGATTAAGATATTCCTCTGTTTGGTCACCGCCTAGTACAATACCTGGATTATTGTGCGCACTCTATACATAATTATCAAATGAATGAATGAAACTCCCTCTGGGAGCCTCCATCACCCTATACTGACATCACCCACAATTGCCTTAATTCAACAAGTATTTATAAAGTACTAGATACTGAATCAGGTATAGGGGACACTGAGGTGAGTAATACACAGTTCCTTGCATCAAAAGACACATACTTGAGAAGTGTTCAGACACAACTAAAACAAAATACCACAATAGGTATAATGCAGGAGGTTTGTTAAAAGTGCCTTGGGAGAACTGACAGGAGAACAGGAGGAACAGTAGAAGTTCCTTGCTTGGACAGGAGAGGAGGGCGTTCTCTGAAGAGAGAAAAGGCAGGCACAGTCACAGAGCGTGCAAGTGTGTGTATTCAGAGCACAGACTATCTCAGTCCATGGAGAGGCGTGGCCGAGGCTCCACTCTGCAGGCAATGCCTTTCCAGGACTGTGAAGACAATCACAGGCCAGGCAGAGGAGCTTAGATGCTATTCTGCAGGAAAACGATACTATTAAGGTATCCCAATTGGAAATACCAGGAAGAGAATGATGTCACAGAAAGTTACTCTGACATCATTACAGAGAAGAGATCTCCATGAGAATCAGCTAAGAGGTTTATACAGTGGCCCAGAGGACAGGAGGTGGGAGCCTAAGGTAGGAAAAGGAGTTTCTCTGGAGAGAAATGTATGCAATAGAAAAATCTGAAGAGAGAATTAACCAGTAAGGCAATAAGTGAGGGAGAAGGAGAGGTGAGACTCAGGGGTGGGCCTCAGGTTCCTGGTTTGGTTAAACTGGGTAGATGATGTTGCTATTAAGGGGAAGACAGAAGAAATGGCCAACAGGAGAGCATGGTCATTAAGTGCCAGCACCATGGACCACAGATGACCTGTAATCAAAGAAATTTCAGAAAGTGAAGGGAATAAAAATAAATACAGTGGGCCAAGGCATGAACGTGATATCAAGAATCAAAGGTTTGGGTGGTGCCTGTGGCTCAGTGGGTAGGGCACTGGCCCCATATACCAAGGGTGGCGGATTCAAACCCGGCCCCAGCCAAAATGCAAAAAAAAAAAAAATAAAGAAATAAAATAATAATAATAATAATAATAATAAATGGGTGTGTTTAAAAAAAATAGAATCAAAGGCTTGAGTAACTTGTCATTTATTAATTTTTTCCAAAAATTTGATGAAAAAAAGGGATGGGTAGGCAGAGCACAGAGGATTTGGGGGACATTAAATCTCTTCTGTATAATAACACAATGGTGGATACATGTAAAAATCCATTGAATTACAACCCCAATAGTGAGTCCTGATGTAAACTAGGGACTTTGGGTGACAACAATGTATCAGGGTTGACTCATGGATTGTAACAAATGTGCTATTTTGGTGCAGGATATCTATAGTGGGGGGGGGAATGCATGTGTGGAGACAGGGTACATGGCAACTCTGTACTTTCTGCTCAATTTTGCTGTGAATTTCAAATTGCAGTAAAAAATTAGGCTCACTGATTAAAAAAAAAAAGCTTGGTGAAAGAAATAAAGTATCTTGAGAGGAAAACAAAGTCAAGAACGATAATGGTCATCTCTCTCAGAATGAGAGAGGATAGGCATGCTTGCATAGAAGTATTAGAAGTATTTTTAGTCTAGAAGGGAAATGTAGTTGATGCAAAATAGTCCTTGGGAAGGACTCAGAACAATGCCTGGTGCATAGAAATTGCTCAATAAATGTTATGTCATTATCGCTACTATAATATCCATTGCTTTCTTCTTTACTGGATAGTAATTTAGGCCGTTGCCCTAGCTTACTAGTCACACCATAGCTCATATAGGAGGAAGGGTTGTGACTGCTCAGGGTGTGTGCTCCTTATAAGCAGTTAGCATCATTTCTTGAACAGAACGTTCATTGATTGATTCATTTATTCAACATGTTTATAAAACAAATGGCAGAATTAGAATCTGCATCAGGTGGCCATTTTGAGTTCTGTCTTTCTTTCGAGTGTACTTCAAGCATTTTTATTTTGACCTTTGAGGGGCCATATGTGTATTAAACAAATGGCTCCAGGACTGTCAGATTACAATGCTAAACTTATCACTGTTGGTCTGAGACTTAAAGTCATATGTAATAAGGCACCCGCTGGGCACAGTCAGAGACTCCGTGGTGGCAGTAAGATCTCAGTCCTTCTGTCTTTCTGTTATGCTGGGCTTAGGTTGACTTTATCCAAAGACTAGCCTCCCTTGGTGTTCCAAGATGCCCTCAGTAGTCCCAGGTGTTATATCCAAACGACAAGACACCATTTCTTCCTGGATACCTTTCTGGTGAGAGGGAATAATTCCAAAAGACTCCAACAGACTTGTCTCATATTTCAACGACCAGAATTATCTCAGAAGCCCAAAGCTCACAGCATTTTTAGGTAGCATTCCCCAGTGCTAAGACCACCATGACTGCCTCAGAACATTCAAGAGCCTCTCCTTGGAAGAGAAGAATCTTTTCACAGGACCCTGTTTTGCAGAGCACAGTGGACCCTGGAATACACAGGGTTCTGTTTCGATGGATAAAGGTCTGAGGTGTTGGGGGAGGGGGGAAATGGATGTTAGTCAGTCAATCAGTTGTCAGACTTAGATCAAAGCTAATACCATATGAGGTAGAAAAAGGATAGAAAAAAGTATGTATTTAATACATGGACACAAAATTTGCTTTTGGAAGTTACTCTATGAGCAAATACATGCTACGACAGCAAAATTATGAACAGGTAAATAATTACTTCAAGTTTCCACCAGGTGGTATAAGAAGAGCATTATCAAAGTATCCAAAGAGTCACCACATACACTGCGCCACTGTCTCCCTACAGATTCCTTGATGCAGGGAGACCAGCTCTTCATTCACTACACCAACATTTGAGTGTCTCTCTTATGACAGCACAAACACCAAAATCTGGAAATAAACACTAATAAATCAGGTTTCCTTCACTACATGAGGGTAGAATCTAGAAAAGGAGATGGACAACTAAGCAAATAATTGTACCATGTGTTTGTAGATGCATGATAACTGTACGAGGCCCAGCTAGCACAGAATTAGTCAGGGTCAATTTTATTTGAGGGCATAATTTCAAAAAGGAATTTGGTGTTTGAACTGAGATTTGAAAAATAATTTGTTGTTTGCCAGATGAAAAAAGGACTGGGAAGGGCATTCCAAAACAAGGAAATATTGCAGCCAAAAGGTGGAGAGGTGTGCAGTAGTCTTCTGTCCCCTAAGAAACCCCAGGTGGATTCAGATGGCTGGAGATGAGAATTCAAACAGGCATGCAGATGGAGAAGAGCCTGGAGGTTTGGGCAGGAGTTGGACGATGGAGGGCCTTTTAGTGTGTTTATATAAATTGAGATTTTGTGTAACAAGCAGCACTGAAGGCCTGCCAAAGTGAATAGTAATTTAAAGTATCACTGGAAGTTGGGTTGAGGGGAGATTGGGGTGTATGAGAGAAAGACTAGAGGTGGGACATTCAATTTGGAGATTGCTTCAATAGTTCAGGTGCAAGCATCCTACTGCTTAAACCAAGGCATAACAGAGAGACTGGAGGAGGCAGAGGAATAAAACACTTGAGGGAGTCAATGGGAATCTGTATGTGGAAAAAAAAATGGAAAAGTCCAGAATGATTGAACTGGTGAAAGCTCAACTAACCAGGAAAGAAAACATGAGAAGAGAAATGGAAGCTCAGGGCAATCAACTCACTTGTGTTTGCCTGGGAGTTTTGGCACTAAAGATCCACGTCCTGGGAAAGTCTTCAGTCCCAGGAAAACCAGGATGATTAGTCACTACACAAGGAAAAGTAAATTTCAAGGAAAATTCGATAAGTTCAGCTTGTAAGATAATGGACTCCAAACCTAGGTGAAAATTCAACCAGCTAGGATTCATAATGGCCCCTCAAAATGGTAGTTTTAAAAGTTTTCCACATTTCCACTCCATTTTGTAGATATCACCTTCCAACTTTCATGCAGTTAATCTGCGAGACCGCGACACAAGGAGTTAAACGGTCTTTCCCCACTGGGGTCCATAAACTGCAGATACAACATAAAAGATAATTGATGGACACTTTTTGACCCATTTATGCAAATTTCCAAAAAAAAAAAAAAAATCCTTAAAAGGAATTTATACTATTACAACCCATGGTCATTTCTATCAAAGGGGCCACCATCTGTTTTTACTGCCTACAAAAATCATTATTCATCAGAAAACAGCACTTCTTGCCTTATTAATCTTTGCATCACAAAGCTGTACCTGTGCCGTACATATATAATCACTCAACAATTTGTTGAAAAAGGAACTGTTAAGCCCATAAAACTACATAGTACATTTATTACACATTAAATCAAAAACAGCTCTGATCTCTAAATTCCTTTATCATTTTTTTTAAAATAAGAATTTGAAAATAATGCACAAAGAAATCTAAGTTTGGAGAACACCTCTGAGATGATTCTAAATATTCACTTTAGCTTAGTAAAAGCCTAGAAACATCACGGCAAGGAGGAAGCTTCACTGAAGACATTTATTTGTGCTTGAGACCAATATTGTTCCACCAATAGTGTGTTCTACAAATTGACCCAGTGTTCTGAGAGTTCCCAGATGCCTTATTTAAAACAATGGGCAGACATTGAGGATGGTATTCAACTTTTAACTTAGCAATTCCCACTACTGATTTAAACCAGACCTTTAGTGTTATTTTAACATAGGTTTTGGATTTAATTATCTTAAATGCCTAAAAGAATGCATACAATTCCCAAACTGTTTATCTCTTTTATGGTAAAATCTCTTCCCCTATCCCTAGAAATCTGTTTTAATTATTTAATCAGTTTGGCTGAAACTCACAAAGCATTAAATTGTTAGTTGTTACTTAACATTCCTTATAAATTGCATTTATTAATTTCTGGATAGAGACTTGTCCATTGCTACAGTAATTTAAATTAGTACCACATGGTTACAGACCACTGCTGAATGATGATTAAATCTTTGGGGCAAATTCAGTCTTTTAAGATATTTAAACGGTACTAGAGATAAACTAACCAAATTTGGGTCCAAGAAGTTACAATGTATCAAAACTGTAATAAGCCATGGCCAGAATATTCATCGTAAGCAGCACATAATGTGGTCCATGAAATGACATGTTAGCATCTCTCTGGCTGTGGTCACAGGGAAGTCTGCTGACAGTGCAGACACAGCAATGCTTCACTGATATTTAACAGTTCCCATTGACAAGGTACTTTGCAATATTGTGGCTTTTTATACACTTAAGTCCCCCTAATACTCCATCAGTCATTTTGTTATTTGACACATTCTGTTCTTGGTGCTTTCTCTTCACAGATGCAAACAACACAGCACACGCTACTTGGGGATCTTAGCAACAGAGAGGGGAGCTGCAGGGTATGGGTGGCATTTCAGAAGAGAAGAAATTGCTAGGAGAAAGAGCTCTACAGGGACTATTGACTCTAAATTACTTCGGTGCAGATGAGGAGGGAAGGTTCTGGTAGAGCGTTATGGGCCCTATGCCAGGCTATGAAGGCGCAGAGTACTCTAGAACTCAAGTTTCCATTCCTGTGATCTACAACTCCTCCTTCAATACTTTTCACCACACCAACTCCATTCAACTTGGGCATAAAATTTGCTTGGATCCTCAATCCCAGGGAACCCAACTGGTGAAATCAAGTGATACCAAATGAAATCTCTGCTTGCTTCCAAACATTAAAAAAAAAAAAAAAAAAGGAAAGAAAACAAAAGGAGAGCCACAGGCAGGGAATAGCAGAGGCCGTAAGTGCCTCCTACTGGAAAATAGCAAAACCAACTCATAAAATAATAGATTCATCTTCCTGCAGCTGAAGATAAATATTAAATAATCCTGGGTGCTGCTGGCTGAAAATTAATTTCTGTTAGGCAAATAGAGTGGTATGTATATGTGTTTCAATTTCTATTTGGCAAGGTGCTGATTTGAGCATCCCGCACAGACCTTTGAAGTACTTGGGCTGCTCTGATAACGCAGAAGCTTAAACAAGAATTGCTTCCTTGAGGCTCCCAAACATGTAAAATGTCTGTTTCGGAGCGTCAGGCTTCCAATGAATTCCAGGTATTCAGCCTAAAAACACAACACTTTTTTTAATGCATTGATGACACATTGCAGCTCTTTTCAATTGAAGGGGATAGGAGTGGTGTTCACTTGTTAGAGGAGTCACAAAGCACTGAACCACCGCAATTTGTGTTCCCCAAATTACAGACAGGTGCAGTCACATAGGGCAGGTTGAAACAGGATACCTGGTGCAAAAAAGGCACCTCAGACAGAGCCCTCTAATAATTTATAATAGAAAGAAAGAACAAAGGGTACTGTATTCTAAATCATGAAACTATTAGACTTATCTTGTCTGCCCACGTTAGACCACCTAAGAGCTAAGACGTTTTATCCTCCTAGTTATTTTAATGGTGCTCCTTTAAAACTGATGTCTGGCAAATAAAATGAAATGCTTCCAGGAAGCCAAACATATTCCCACTCAGGACCACTTCCGTAGGAACTTTGAGAAATGTTAAAATAAAGACAACCACTAAAACAGTAACAAAAATCCACTGTATGAACTTTTTTGGAGGTTCCCTAAAAGTCACAGTCATTTTTATTTCATTTTTCTTAATCATAAACATTTATTCCTCGAAGAATGTTCTGCCAGGAGCATGAAAGGTTAGAGCTTGTCATTCTTTGGATCAAATGAGGTGAGTTCTTATTTGCGGAAAGAAGGGGAATGTTGCTGAGGATTCAAAGAATGAAGCAATTCTCACTTCCAAGTCTATTCAGATTCTCTCTACAGAGAGTTTGAGCAGCATTTTGAATTTTTTAATGAGGCCATAAAGCAGGATCCAGTGCTTTGATATTCTACTGATATTCCACGCCCCTTTCCAGAAGGAACACACAACTCAGTATATTGACCAAATCCTAACTGACTCTTCTGTGAATATGTCCTAGAACTTTATCGGGTCCCCGTGCCATCTTGTAAGTCAGTATGAGCTGTTGGAAAACTGCCCTCAAGGTGGCTGCACTTCATTACTGGGCAACATGACTTAGAATATTTGTAAAAGTCAAGGCCATATGTTTCTCTCCTGTGCAGAGCGCAGAGCTGAGTGGAGTTGCTTTGACAACACATAGTGTGGCAGCTACTGCCAGTCATACAGAGAAGAGACTGCAAAGTTGGATGTGTTGTCACAGTTAAAGACGGGAAAGTTCCGAACTCCAAGAGCAAATACCGGGTGACACAGACCTAAGAAATAGTGGGAAAATGAAAGGTCTCTTTTTCTGCTTTTTTTTTTTTTTTAATCTTTGTTTCTGTGCTCGATTCTTTTTAGAAGTGAGTTAAGGGAAATGCTCTTTATCATGTCAATCTACAAGTTCATCCAAGCCCTCTCTCTTTACCTGTGCTTTCTTACCACACTGTCAAGATTCAAGTTCCCTGGGAGGTGCTGAACCAAAGCCCCCCAATGCCTAGAAGTGCAGTGACTGGAAAGGAAATCTCCCTTTTTCATCATATGTTAAAGGTTCAAAATGCAAAGACATCTATGGACTGATGTGATGGGGATCTGTGGCGGAGCAAAAGGGATGGAAGAGATGAAACCAATAGAAGCACAGTTGCTGGAAAGAGGGCCAACATGAAAAAGGGGAAAGGGTACAGAAAAGACACTGGGGAATGCCCGAGACTCCCTTTATTCCTGAACGGTCCAGATTTCTACTTCCCAGTGGCAATTTTGTAAATGTCTGACCATGCTTCATTTCTGAATAGTAACCCATTTAGAATCATCTTGCTCTAGATGGTCATCGGAACTTACTGTGCAACCTTTCCAGGTACATCTTATGACCTAACGTTTGTTTGAGAGCCCAGCATTATGGGGCACTGTGTTAGTCACAAGGGACCTGGCTCTGAACTGGACCAACCAGCATGGTTCCCGCCCTCCCAGATTTTTTGTTGCTATAATAGCATTTGATAAACATTATTAAAACAGCTATAATTAGGAATAGGGAAGGGTCCCCAGAGGAAGTTAGTGCTAAGCACAACTTTGTTGATAGTGAACAAGTCTGGTCATCTTTGTAAATCTAATCTTACCATTTTTTAAATTAGGAAATCTCCTTCCTGCCCTGGCGCACAGCACCATAATGAGGCAACTAAGAAAATGTGGTCCCACATGTCACCAGGCTGAGAAGCCAAAGAAGATGCCAGCTGGGGGGAAAGGGTTTGGTGTTGACCTTGTGTTTCTAAAGAAAGTCCCAAGAAAAATGGGTGGCTGTGTCTTTCAGGCCATAAAAGGAACACTACTTCTTCCTGGGAAAATGCTTTCAAATAAACCAGATGTAAGAGGCAGTTAATAAATTTGATTTTCCTCTTCTCCCTGAGTGATCTGGCACCAGGCTCATTCTGCACCTTGCTCTGTTTGGAGATACGGTTCCCGGGACCTGGGTTCTATTGCTGCATCGCCGTACCTGGTCGTCGAGTACAAACAAGGTCTGTCAGCAGTGAAAGAACTTCAACAATGATCACTGCCAAGGTCTTTATTTGACATTTGTAGTTTAGGGTAAATCAAATGCCCAACTCTACATGAGTGGGTAAGCTTGCTACGAAGCACACCTGGGACAGCAGGGAATTAATCTGACCTCACACCTTCAGTAAGGGTTATTATTTATTACTATCTTTGCCCCTATTCCCGTGAGGCAGGATACTTTAAAGTGTAAAAAATGCAATCATCCAAGTGGACTATCTCATGTCAAATATCTGCATGGTTAGGGGAAAAATGAATATTTGCCCTTATGTGCGAAAGATCTGGTGGGATGGATTGTTCACTTACTTTTAGATAAGTTGCTGTCTGTTATACAGGGATTTAATTATTTTCCCCATTTACCTTTATATGCACTTTCACTCCTGTTGTGTCCGGGGTTTTATTATTATTATTATTTATTTTAATCCCAGAAAAAGGGAAAAGATTCCCTACAGAAAAAAGCACAAATGCTATAAAATCTACAGTAATAATGTGTTCAGTAGGAACTGCAGTCATCGCAGGGGAAAGTTGCACACCTACTCATTCTTTTGTGGTGATCATGTTTTTACTATTTCACATTTAATACTTTTTCTAATATATTATATGTTACCTCCCATGTATTTAAGCTGTACTTAAAAGCATGCTAAGAACTGGTAATTCTTTAATGGTTGTTCACTTACAAGTGATTGTGGGTCATTACACAATCATTTAAAGGGCATTAATGAGAACCATTTAATGGTTTTAGTACAATATCATTGTAAGGGACAGGGGAAAAGTTACTGGCTGTAAATTTTTATGACCATTTCTTACAAAATGTATTACTTTAAAGATTTATGTATGTAACAATGAGTACAATAAAAGCCATGCTAAAAATAATTTGAAATCAAAGTAATGCATATAGATAAGCCTTTGCTCAGCTGCAATTGGGTCGGTCCTTTTAAAAAATCTTCCCTTTCTCCTTCCTCCTCCCTCTTTTCTTCCCTCCCTCCTTCCCTGTTTCCCACCCTTCCTCACTCCTTCCATTTTCTTTTCTTAAGAATGACTAAAGATGTTGTTTTAATAGAAATGATTAGATCGAGATCTTAATGAACATGTGTTTTAGTTGGGGGGGGGAAGACAGAGGTAAATAACCATAGGAGAGCGTTGGCTAGAAATGCCCATTGGTAGCAAACCTTTGTTTATAGACCTTTCCTCTATATATCATTAGTTTAAACTATTTCCTCTTACATGCCATTGGACTAAAATAGAAAATCCAATACTTTCTAGGACATCACTCCCTGAGGTAGCAAGGGAACTAAAATGGAAAAGGAAGCCAGTCCAGGCAGTACACTCATGAAGACCCATCAAAGGTTCACAGTCAGAAGCCCCTGCGTGCCCAGAGGAGCCTGTACATCTCGCTCCCTGGAGCTCACCTCTTCAAAAAGAAATGGGTGTTTGCGAAGCTTGCTGTAGTGGGGGAGCAACCTTATTAAAGTGCTTTAATAACAACAGTCATCACATTATGCCTGGTTTTGTCCACTTGTGATTCTCATGGAATACATAATGAATAAGACAATGCCCCTTTCCCAGTATTCTTGCATAAGCAGGAGGGTATTTCTAATTAAAACGGTAGAGTTAGCGCAGCAAATGAAATGAACAGAACCATATCTCTAGAAATGCCGAGATTTTACTATTTGCATTAAGTAAGGCTTGTATTTCTCTCTGAACCCAGCCCAATACCCATTACCAATAAGATGAAGATTTAAGATAACTTGGTCAAAAGATGGTGAATTACAACTTTTAATTAAAATGTAGAAAATAGTTGCTTTAAAATAAACATGATAATACATGCGTGATCATTAATTTTTTATGGAGAGAACAACAAAAGCAACCTGAATATTTTAGAAGGTGGCATTATAAAATCCGGCGAAGGGGGTTTTTTAAAAGTTATGGACGTCCAAGAAAGAAGGCTGTGATGCTGCCGCTCTCCATTCCTCACGCCCTTGGAAACCGCAGCAGAAGGCAGCCCACTGGCTGGATCCACAATGGTTTCTTTACTTCATCACATAGTCAGATGAAGCCAGCAAAGACCCGATGGCAAGACGCGAGGTAAGCTTGGGGGTTTACAGGGCATAGTCACACCAAAGAGCAATTCAGTGCTTATGGATGCCAGGGAGGATGAATTTTGACAGAAAAAAATAATATTAATGAATTGAAGGAAGAATTAAAATATTAACAATACTATGTTCTGACAATATGATTGAAAGATTGGTGATTGTGTGTGTGTGTGTGTGTGTGTGTGCATGCGCTACAGACCCTTCACCATAATTAGTTCATACTTATGCAGACCTAGCTTTATACTTCCTAAAAATAGCTCTAATTCTTCCCTATCATGACCTGGGACCTTTAAATCTTCTATGACTGAACATGTGTGCAGGGTCTTCTCTCTGTTACTGGATTCCTGCTGATTCCTGCCAGGAAGGACCCTGATTTCTACCTGCCCACGTACTCTCTATCTTGGTCTTCCAGGAAGCCTACGTCCTGGCTTCAAACACCTACACCTACCATTAAATACTCAGGTGAACGACAGTCAGAGTTGCCGGGAAGCCAGGACCGTCCCTTTAGGCATGCCAAGCATTCTTTTGGGTCAGTTCTCTCCCCCATCTGTAAAATAAGGAAATAATCCCGGCTGCCTTGTAAGTCCGTTGTGATCATTTTTAAAAAGCATCTGGAACAGCTTAGTTTCATAATCAATGTTACTTCTCCTTCCTTTTCTCTCTCCCTGCCTTTGGAATTCAGAGACATTTCTGTCTAAGCCACTCAGATGTGATCATTTATGGACTTTTTGGTGACTTTCCTGGTTCGGGGTTTGTAGGCCTTCATTTTCCACCATCTTTCCTAATTAGCCTATGACCCCTCAAAGGAAAAGAACCTCATTTATACATCACCACATTCCCCGTCTCATCCAGCATAATTCTATATGAACAATTAGGATCAATATTTATTGGAAGAATGAATACTAGATGTTTTCTCAATTTTCATAAGACAAAAGCCCCTAACTCTGAGCAAAGTATCCTGTCTTTGCATTCTCTAGCATATTGTATAGGACATAATTTACGCACAAAGTGGAGAGGAACATCGGACTTTGTTTTCGGGTCCTTCCTCATCTCCAGAGCTGGAGTGTTGTATGAGCTGGTGCTACAAAGCCAGCATTATATATTCAAGCCTAACGTAAGTGTGTGTTTTGTTCTCCAGAAATAACTTTTTTCTATCCCACAAAACTGTATGTTTTTACTTCTGGGAAAGTGACAAAACATAAAAATAAAAAGCATTAATGACCCCAGATAGTCTTGGGAAGGGAGCAGTGAGGAAAAATAAAAATGAAGTCCCAGGCAGTACTGAGGGAAAGGAGATGGCTTGTTGCCTTGGTAGTCAAAGGACGGTGCCTTTTTACATTTTTTACATTTACCATTTGACCTATAAGCTTTTTCCCAAGGATGTGATGGGCTGCAATGCATGAAGGTGGAGGAGCAGGGGGTACGAGTTTGGCCCCTGGTGCCAGACGGCCTAACTGTGCTCTGTAACCCGAACACATCCTACAGCCACACTCTGCCTCGGTTTCCTGACCTGTAGAACAGAGAGGGGAATAAAAGTCTCTGTCTCACAATGTTGACAGCAGGTATAAGAGGGGCCACAGTGCCGGGGCCAGAACGATGCCCATGTGAGCATCAGCTGTGAACAGGGCAGCTCGGATGCCCCCAGGAAGGCTGGGAGGCAGGCAGTGCGCACGTCTACTGTGCAGCTCTCTGGTCTTTCCTAATGAGCAGAACCCCAGCCAGCGTGTCAGGAAATCCTGGTCCTGGATGGTCCTTCCTCTCTGTCAGAGGGAGTACAAGATGTGCAGCAGCAGGCACATCGTAGGCAGCCATTCCCCGAGTCCTTTCTACAACTGCTCTTGCACGTTTCAAAGCAGATCAGCAAACGCGTGTCCCGGTTCTGTGATGCTCGGAGCCTCGGAAACGCTTGGTGCGGATGCCCTTAGGTGGCCCATCTGTGTTTAGCCAGCACCAAACTAAAAGCGAGAGGAGAAAGGCACCATGAAAAGAAAGCTCTGCTGGAGGTGGGGAAACTCAGTGAGATGAAGGAAAAGAGGGGCCACACTGCTTTGTGGGGATTTCATCCCAGAAATCCCCACAAAGCGAGAGGAGTTAAAGGCATTATGAACCCAGAGACTGTAACAAGTCGAGGTGCTAGAACCAAAACGAAACGGTGGTGGTGTCTTCCGACATTATACATCTCACTAGTGGTATGGAAAGTAATGATTTTGCAAATTACGCTGGGAGGCTGCCACATCCTTAAAAGGTATGCGGGATTACGTCTCATCTGATTTTGATGTAATTTCTCGAAAGAGAAAGGTAAGTTAAAAATAGAGATTCCATTTTAACGCGTGTTTACTCTCGCCTTTGTCTGGAGTCCAAAAACGACAACATGTTCTTCCCATTTACTGCAAGCAGCATTATTTTTATATAAAGTTTGAAACCGTGTGCGCTGCCAAGGCACCCCTCCAAGAAGGTAAGCCCCGTATTCCCATCTATCCTAGACCCTTCTGACTTTTTTTACTTAAGGGCTTGTCATTTCAGTAGGGGGAAAGATCCACCAAATACCAGCCACGTGGAGTTTTATTCCTTCATGCTGTTTGTGCTGAACTTCAGGGAACATATTTAACATGCAGCAAAAAATGAAATTTCTGGGGGCATCCCAGCAGGAGGATAATATCACCAGTCTTATAGCAGCACCAAGCTTTAAGACACTGCCAAATAGTCCAGGCCCAGAAGTGATAAAATGTCTCATTCCTGGGAGTGAGGGTGGGGGTGAGTAATTTCTGCAAGCTTCAAAACCACTCAGTGTTAATCTAATACTCATCTGCCATGCAATTATTATTATTATTATGTTGTTGTTGTTATTGTTATTATTGTCCTTTGTCTTCTTGGGAACAGTCTTCCTCTGGGAAGACAGAATTGTGCACCTTCAGGCAGGGTAGTGTTCTTTGGGACCACAGGGTATCATTTAGCCACTTTCTCTGAGTTGCTAAATTGCTAAGAAAACCATGGGGGTTTGGGCTTCATGCCTGGAGGAGACACAGCTGGGGTTCAGAGCAAGGTGCATGCCCTGCCATTCTCCTGTGTTCTTTTGGCCTTATTCCCTACAACCTAGAAGAAGGAGAAAAGTTGCCAGAACCTGGCTTTGTCTCCACATTCACTTTAACCATCATTTCTGAGGACCTAATAGGCCCCAGGTCTGTGCTTGGGACTATTAAGAGATAGGCAATTCCAATTTGGGGAGCAAGTTGAGAGACATTGCATTCCACACACACACACACACATGGGGTCTTAAAGAGCTGGGGGGGGGGGGGGGAGGCGGAAATGTCCTCAAGTTCTCCTGTCCTTAGAAATGTGTCAGAACATCCCTAGCAAAGCCCTAGGGAAGGTGAAGTTATTGGGACATTAACCAAGATATTTGGAGATCTCGCTTTTCTGCCGGAAGTAGGAGAGCAGGGACAATGTTAATTGCAAGAAAATGAGCAAAGAAGCAGGTTTTAACTTTCATGCTCTAACAGGGCAAGAGAGGGAGATTACAAGGAAAGCACAAAGGCAAATGCATGAAGCTGTCTCCTGCCTCCCAAGGGAGGGAGATGAGCATCACAGGATTTGCTGCAGAGGCCCATGGCCAGCACAATCTATTAAATAGCTCAAGTTAGTCAATGTGGAAGAAATTTTTAGACACACATGCCCAACCATATGTGCATGGCCAAGATTTAAAATAGAAAAGTGAGAGACTGTTGGATGACTGAGGATTTTTCCCTTGCCAGGAAGTCCTCCTTAAGGATTTCATAGCTTGCAAAAGAGAATTGCTTGCCAGACAAGCCAAGAAAAAGACACAGAAGATTGGGACCTGCTTCCTTAACGATGAAATGTCATGCTGCTATGTAAATCAACCTGAAGAAAAGAGGCAGGCGTGATTAAGATGGCTCTGCAGAAACAAGAGAGGTTTCTTGACATTGCCTCCCTAAACTGGTTTAATTTCTCCAATCTCAGGGCTGGAGGCACACACACAGTGGAATCTCACGCAGCAGTATTGAGCAATGAGAGAACACCTGTGTCACAGGATTTCTGTGTCCCGGTGAAACAGCACACTAGGTGGCCACAATTAATAATGGGCAAATCCCTTGTATTGTCACGTTTGTGGCAGATCACAGAGCTGCCTCTCCGGGTCGCAGTGTGTTGTTTGAGAATGTGGAATGAGACTACGACAAAATGAGACGGATCCCATTAGCCATGTCAGCATCAGTTTCATTATCTTCCAGTTATACCAGATAAATGTATTCGTAAGGGACATTTTATGACCAAACACTCACATCAGGAACCCTATGCCTCAGTTCTTCTCTCTGCCTCCCTTCTACGCTCTTTCTTCCTCCCCAGTCTTCTCGGGCCCATAGGAAAAGAACTGAGAAGGCTCATCCTTCCATAACATGGTGTCAAAATCCCTGACAAAGCCCATCATGACCAGTGTTTGGGTACGTAATTGTGCAATACCTATGGTTGAAGACACTTTTGTCGTTTGGGGGAAAAGGATGGTTTGATTTAGTATAAAAATAAAGCTATCCTCTCACACCTTGGAACCTTCCATACGTCGGGGCTCTGGCTCCAGAGCTGTTTGATTTAATTTATGTATCTCACAAGTATTACAATAATGTCTTCCATAACCTAGGAAACTTCCTCTGAAATTGTGCCATCAATTTTCAATTCACATAGATTCCTATAATCTTATAACTAGAGGGGGGCTTTAGAATTGACTTAATCAAATTCTGTCATTTTACAGAAGAGAAAGGTGAGGCCCTGAAATGTTAAGTGAGTTGTTATATTACACAGCTACTTGGGAGGTAAGTCAAGATGAGTTTCCTGGTGATTTGATTCTAGTCTAGCATTCCAAATACCACACCGTACTTCAGTGTCATGCTGAATAATTACCCTTCCATGCTCCCACGAATCATATAGATTTCTCTACCAAGAATCAGTCTTTCTTTTCACATCTCAGCCTAAGAAAGTGAGAGTGATCTCTGATGAATGACCCATGGGAAAGCAAGAATTCCCTACCAGGAAAAATGGGAAGACGCATTGCCACAGATGAAAAGTCAATCCAGGACTGTTTGAGTCTTGTTAAATATCATGAGCACATTATGAATTCATGCCAGTAACAATCACGCATTATGAAGAAAACATTAATATGATAAAGACCAGCTGATGGCCCACCTGGAGAATATCTACCAACCATAAATCTCTCCCCACAGTAAGTAGAAACCATTGCTCAGAGGCAGTGATGGGCCATTGTATGCCATTTTCCTTCCCTGGGACCCACCCAAATAATGACCTTCACTACCATCAACAGACAACTTTCTTTGGAAAGCGTCAACTAAGTGGTGGAAATGGCAATCTTCATTTCTATCCAAGGTGTAAATGTGACAGAAAATGGACCCCACCTACTTGCCTCCCAGAGGAACAGGAAGATGATGCCATAGTTATCTAGGGAAACTCACCCCACCGTCTTCTAATCATGCTGACAACATCCCTAACCCATGGGCCACATTTTGATTTCCATCTTTTTCATCAATCTCAATTATCCTTTAAGGGTATTCTATGGGGAAAATCTTTTAGACCACTAACAAACAGGGCTCTGTCACTCCTGAAGTATCTCACAACCAAGCCAAAACTCATTGTTCTTTTCTGCAATAACAGAAAGGGTAATAAACAGAAATTTCAGAGATGTGGGTTTTTGCTCTGATATATTAACTATACAGCTTTGGGAGAGCCACTTGATATTTCTGGGCCTCAGTTTCTTCTTCTGAAAAATGGAGGCATTGGTGGAGATCGAGTGAAATGTTTCTGGAATCTTTAATATTCTGAGAACTTTTTATAGTGCAGGACAATTGCCAGACAGACGGTATCAGACATGATGAAGTCCCTGGCAAATAGGTTGAAAATTCTCTTAATTATGGTGTCTAACAAATCTCGAGCCCCTAATAAATAATCAACTGTCGAGGAAAAGCATCCCAGTACTATTTATGCCCTGCAAGTTGCTGTGAAATACTAATGTCAAGTACTAGTGATGGTACTTGAATTATTGTACGTACTCAGGTAATTACTGTATGTAATTTGCAAACATGCAACAGCATGTACATTGTAATGATAAGGATAACAGTACAGCTGATAACAATTTAGACTCACATAAGATTATTTTACTTAGGGCTTCAAAGTGTTTCCTAAACATTGGCTCATCTAGTTTCTGAATACCAATAATGCAAGTTACAGCTGGGGACAGAGAAAGTAGGGGAGCAAAAAGTATATCCACATTTTGGAGATGGGAGATCTGGGCTCTGGCAAAAGTACTGATTTCCCCTGGGTGACACAAAGCCAAGAACAATCCTGGGAACACGGACCTGGTTTCTGGTGTGTAGCCTCCTACTCAGAACACAGCCTACCCCAGCTCTCCAATTTACAGGATGGTGTTTATGACATGGTATTACCCAGGCACTTTAGGGTGTCAATTTCCTTTACAATTTTATAAAATATCATTTGGAAGGAGGAAGAAATTTATGCTTGTGCGCTAAGAGCTCTCCTGTCTGCCCATTCTCTTGGGATAAGAGTTTGTTTCACCTGAACAGAGTTGCAAATACGAAGGACATAGTGCTGTGAAAGCCATGGGGTTTGTTTTTAATTTAAAGAATTGCTCTGATTTGGCTACACGTTTTAAGCAGGCACTGGATAATACAAATCCACTGAATTCACTCAGATGGGAACAAGTTATGCCATCCTAATACTGTCTAGAAACCAGATGTATACTTACTGTTTTCTTTTTCTTTCTTTCTTTTTTTTTCTTGCTGCACAAAATTAGTTCCTTGGATACCGAGATTCTAGAGGCTCATTGTCTTGCAAAATATTCAGGTGCCTCACAATAATAAACCTCCAGTGCCATAGCAAAACACAGATAAAAATGTTAAGTATATATATGAATGTATACATAAAATGAAATATAGATGTGGTATGAGAGAGTGAATCATAAACACAAATAAAGAGAAACCAGGCAGGAGGCAGGGAGGTAACTTCCCTTCTAATCATGTGAACTGAGAGATAGAATGGATGCTCATTAAAGTAGTTTACCAGGTCTTCAATTTGTCCTGTGATTAAGAGGTATCGGTTAAAGGAGGTTGGTGAGGGGGATCAATATACTTGTCTTCATCCTTAATTCTTTTTAATGTCTCTGTCTCTGCAGGACAGCTGAATCAGAGGTGTAAAGTAAATCTTTATCCACCAGGGGGCTGCACTTCAGGCAAGGAAAAAAAAAAAAAAAGTCTTCTGGGCTGCTGCAGATAAATCCAGGCGATACCCAGCTCTTTTTGTCCTCAAACTCCCCACTTCTGTTCAACTTTTATCATGTCTCTGACTAACAGATGTCACAGAGTTGCTACATGAAGGACAGTATTGGTTAGAATCATGGAGAGAGCCATTCCATGATCTTAAAATGAAATGGTAGCAGGAAGGACCTAACACATCTTTTACACTAACCCACCCCATCAACGCAATTCCTCCACAGACTCATCCCTCTCTACGACTCAAGCTAAGTGGAATTCTCACCTGAAGCTCTGTGGTGTCTTTGTCCAAGGCTCATAGCAACAGGATCTACCTTCCTCTCTCCAGAGGTCCCCAAGTTCAACTTCCCTGGAAGTGGCTCCTGACCAGGGGTGATTTTATCTTCCAGGGTACCCAGGCAATGTCAGGGGATATGTGACAGCATCTAATGGATAGAGGCTCAGGATACTGCTAAACTTCCTACAACACATAGGACAACCTCTGACAACAGCAAAGAATTACCCAATGTGTATGGTGCTGAGATTAAGAACCCCTTCCCTATAGTGATGAAGATTCTTTGATGCTTCCATAGAAATGGCTGGTGGCACATTTCACTGAATTCTGAATACTTGATCAGGAACAGGACATTTTGTCCTGCTTCATCACATGCATGTTACAGGGAGCTAAGGGTAGACTCAAACTTGCTGTCACCTGCTTTCAAAAAGAGGCACTTGATTTGGAGGACTAGGAAGGAACTGGGAAGTGGGAAGGCGCTTACATTATTTAATTTTTTATATAAGCTCCTGTGCTTACAAACATTTAAGCTACTTATATGCTACAGGGTGTTAAGTGTTCATTCAAACCTGTTCCCTCTATTTCCTGAATTTCCCAGCATTCCTTGCAGTTGCTGGCCATGTGACTGAGTCCTAGCCAATGGAATGTGAGAGAATGTGATGAGTGCCTTCCTAGGCATAGCTCAAAAATTCAATCACATGATCCTTTACACACTCTCTTTCCCTGATTCATGGTCAAATACTGAGTTTCTAGTAGAAGAGTCCAAGGCCAAAAGGGATGGTGGATCAAGCAACTGTAAAATGCCTGGGTTCTTGAAGAACCATTTTGAAGACCCCTTGTTAGCTAACATCGTCTGCACTGGACATTATGTGAGTAAGGAATAAAACAAGCCAGTGAGAGTTGGGGGCTTTTACAGCATCTAGCATAACTTATCTGCAATCAATATGCTATGCATTAATTATTTCAAAAATCATAATCCATAAATAATTAAAAGTTAGCTTAAATTTGTTTGTGGAAAGCATGCTGCTGTCAGGTTTCTGCTCCAGACTTTCCACAATGACACAAAAATATCTTTTGCAAATATAAACTGACCCAGATCACTTCCTACCTTAAAGCACTTCAGTGGCTTCTAGTTATACTTAACATAATATTTGTAAACTTTCCTCATGATTTCCATGGCCCTTCACAATTTCAAAAGAATATTATGCTTAGGGAGAAGATCGGGGTGAACACACCTGAAAAGAAAAGCCTTACTTCCCACTACCGAAGGGAAATGGTCCAAATACCCCTTTCCATACTGCTAGCTCCTACTCAAGATTTAAATCTAAAGGAAATAAAGCAAAGACACAGATATGGTTGAGAAATTATTCAAAGTGACAGCCTTGAGAATGGGGCTGCAATACCCCCAAATTTCCAGGGCAGCAGTGGGAAAGGCATATCTTACCCAGACTGTTCCTGCACTCGGGCCTTGGTGATGTGGTCCTCCTCCATGGCCTTCTCCAAATCTTATCTATTTCTGAACTTGAACTTGGTTATTAAGATTCCTATTGATTGTAGGAAAAATTATAAATACCATTTCTGCTTTAGTTGACTAATTTTAGAGTCTATTGCTTATAAGCAAAACCCTTGGATGACATAAAATCTGTCTCCTAACCCCAGGACGGTATGCTCCATGTGGGCATACACTGTGCCTGTTTTGTTCAACATCATATCTTCATCTGCTTCTTGCTACACAGCATCTTGTACATGGTAGAAGCTGATGAAATATTTTTAAATGAATGAATAAAGATGCAGGTAGATTAGGCAAAAGGTATCAGTACCTAAAGGGTATACCATCTCTGTACTCAAAATCAAGAGTTAATGAAGTGGAAGGTTGAAGTGGAAGGTCAGAAAAATAGGGAGGGAAGGTCAAAGTGGAGGAGAAACAGCACCTGAGTGGTCAAAGAAAGAAGGGCTAGGTAAAGTTTGAATGGAAGGAAAGCTGACTTTAACTATATTGCCTCCTACTGGACACTGAGAGTAATGCAATAACTACAGCTTTCACACAACTGCTGGCAAGTATATCCCTCCCCAAGTTCTCCAGCATGTGACTTGTGACTCCTTCTCAAGAAGTTTGGTGTTAGGGAGTCAGAAAACATGTGTTTCCATCCAAGAGTTTATTCCTCCTCTCTAACCCTTAGTACTGTGGCTCCACCTGCTTTACCTATCTGGCAGTTTGACTTTGAGAATCCAACAAAATAATGTATTTCATAATGCTTTATACATTGATAAAGCATTACATGAGCATATAGCAAGATTAGTATATGCACAATTTTCCTTAGCAAAAGCAACAAAAATCTCTAAGGAACACCACCATTTCTCAAGAAAGCAGTATGTCTTTCTACAAGGTATTCTAGTAGAATACTAGATTCTGCAAATCTAGTATTAGCTTGCAGTACTTTTTCATCTACAGGTAGAAATTTGCCATTCTTGTCTGTACTGCCACCTAAGACGAGACATACGTTGCTTTGTGAAGGTATCACTGAGGGAATGAAGGTTGCAGTAAAATTGATGGAGAAAAGAATCCACATGAGATTTAGGTGGTGGACATTTTTGTGGAAATCTCAGAGAAGTTTTGCATATGCTGGATATAATCTGAGACGGTGGAGCCAACTTGAGGTTTTCGGGAGGACACCAACCCTGCTCATGGTATTCATTCAGGAACATGCCCCTGAATTTTCTCATGAGGCATAATAAAGACTGCAGACAGAAGCTATTACTGACTTAAAGTTCTAATGGAAGATAACAGGGCCTTTAATCAGCATGGCAAAACCTTGGGATTCCTGCCACACAAAGATAGAGGAAGTACCAGGCATTCTACCACTTGGGGGCAGAACAAGAGGCCTGCAGATACCTTGCAATTTCAATCTCTAGAGTTTTGCAACCGCCATTGCACATACAAGCACATGGACTCTCCATCTGATAACTTAGAACATTTGCGGAGTTTGCTAAGATCTATCATTGCATATGAACTTACATATTGACTGTTTTCAAAATGTAAAAGCCCAGAAGGAGCAAATATTTTGTACAGGATGATACAAAGTGAAAATACACAGGAGAATATCTTGAGGAAATCTGAGTTCTACGTCAGGCTCAGCTGCCAAACCAACTTGTTCAAGAATCATAACCAACTTGTGGCAAATTTCCAGATTGCAAGCTTTAATAAGTAAATAAATCCAGTTCACTCCCAAAATAAATGAGAAAGTACTAATTGATTCCTTGCTTCTCGTTCATTCCCAGTTTGTTGCTTGGCTAACTCCTGGACCTGGGAAACGAACCGATTGTCCCAAAATTGACCTGTAAACAATATCACATGTCTGAATACTGAGACAAAGATATATAGAAGAAAAGTACTGGAACTAAGATTTAAGGGAAAATATTAAACCCAATATGTATGAGAAGATATTAAAACAAAGATGCATGACGTATGGCTAACTAACTGCAAAAATTTTCCTTCTGTACAATGCTTGCTTGCTACGCTACCCCCATCTGAGTGCACCTGGACAGCCCGCATGCCAACCAGGAAGCAGACTAAGCCCTAAGCACTTGGGGATGCTCTCAGAAATCCCTCATTGGGACACCGAGGCAGTCACGGGCTCTTCAATAAAGATAATCCTTTGAAAAAAAAAAAAAAAAAAAAAAAGAAGAAGAAGAACCATAACCACTACAGGGGCGAAACAATAATACCTTTACTAACCCACCACAAGGGTCATGACCAACACTCCTAAAACAAAAGACATTTTAACAAAAGAATAACAGAACAAATGTATTTAACAGAGTTTTGTGTGACATAGGAGCCTTCAGAAATAAAGGCTCCCAATCCAGGGAAAAATGTGTGTTTTTATACTGTCTGGTGAAAAAAAAAAATGGATAGTTGTGGAAAAACATGATTAGACAAAAAGGGAATGATATGAAGGTAATAAACAGAGGGGAGAACCCAGAAAAACCTGTTCGTTCTGATTCTTCTTGGCCCTTCTGTGAAGCGCTCCTTTCCTTAGGGTATGGGCAGGACACCTGTTACATGAGCATCTTACACCCACTTTCAGGGGAGGTTGGTCAGAGTAACCATTCCAGACTTTATGGCCTGCTTTGGGGGAGAAACAGGAGTGGGAGACAGGAGGGCAAAAGAAGGTAAGAGAAACCTTGCTTCTGTCTCCATCTGCTCAAAAATACTCAGCATGCTAAGGTGCCACCCTTTCCAGTATTATGTCCAAAGCCCTCAAACCATCCTTGAAGCCATTTTTCTTATCTGTAAAGTGAACTAGAAAGGGTAAATTTCAGACATTCTGGAGAAGACATGCTTTATTTCTTTCACAATAGGGCTGCCACTTAAGCTAACCAATGTTTTGTTATCCTGGATATTGGTCCTAGACCAATGGCAACCCATTAGCAAGGATATAGCAAGTGAGGGTCCTGCTAACCAACTATGGCTGGCCAGGCAATCCCATAAGAGATATCTATGATGTTATCAGAGACCTGTATATTTCTGTGGGCAATGCGGTTCCCACTTCAACTCAACCTTCTGAACTTGCAGCAGTGGCCCACTGTCTGCAAACCACTGCCTGGGCCAGCTGAGAGTCAATGCCTCCTACTCTCTGTCCTACAGGCAAAACAGGGAGACAGGCAAGGCAGAAAGAATGGGCTGGATACAGACAGCCAGAGAGCTGCCTCTTGCCATAGTCTCACGTAGCTCTCCGAGCTCCCCTCCACAGGCGCCTTTAACTCTCCAAAAGATGGGCACATTTATCAACTATCAAAAGGAGGGGAACAACTCCCCTGAACCTCCCTTCCTAAAATTCATGGTAGGTTTGGGGACCCAGATCTCAAACTCATATCCTCAGATTAATCACAAATCTGGCCAAGCAGGATGTTTCCATTCAAAAGTTTCAACCTGCTGGAGAAAGAAGTTCTTGCTTCAGAAACTCAAATGCACTGATTAAAAGTGAGTGCCACAAACACAGACTCCAATATCATCAAGGGCAAGTCAGAACCCACACCAGAGTTAACAGGAAACTTGCTGGAAGAGAGTCAGAGTCGCCACTGAAACAAAAGCCCGGCTCTGAATGCCGGCCCAGCAGGCAGCTCTCGCCTTTTCAATGGGTCTCACTCTTTGATGTGTGTTTTTTAACTGCAACTTTCATGTGGTGATGGAAGAAGCTTAGAGCAAGGTGGTAGCATTATGTGAAGACCAATGCTTTCAAATGCCCTTTGCCCCTCAACAGCACCTGGCAGACAAAGAAGAACCACATAGACAGGAGAAGCCTACCTGTTTTTTAAAGAATATCTGTGCTAGCAGAATCCAAAAGGGTGAGAAGGAGCACGCTCTTCAATGGCAGAAAAAAATTTGGTGGGGCCACTTAGACAGATTTGGCTTAAAATAAGAGTTCACGTATGGCTTCATTTGGATCATAACCCAAATTAAAATTGTGTCCAATTAGCTTAAAATAAAATAACCCCATGGATGGCGAGTCTTTGACACATTTATTTTCAGTAGTGGAAGAATGAAGCCATGGTAGAATATGTAGAACCTGTGTCCTTCAGACCCCAAGAAGGTGCGCTTCCCTTTGCATAATACATACATGGTTGGAAAAGCTGAGTGGAAGTGAAACAATATTTTTACATATAAAGTGTCTGCTCTTTTAAAAGCATGTCACTGATTAAACCAACTATCTCTGTTTTTGATGGGTAAACAGAGCTTTTTATACTTTGGGGTTTGCCTAATGAGGTTGATTTGACTTGAAAGAACTGAGCCTCCTCTTCCAGAAGCAAGTTCCTACGGGGGAGCTTGAAAGGCTGTTCTGGGTCAGCTTACCTAAAAAAGGCCAGAAGGGAAGGAGTGAGAAACTCACCTCATATCACTGGGCAGGAATGGGCGACCAGAGTTCTTAGCTGCTACACTAAACTATGTATAATGTGATCTTTTATAGAACTGGCTTGGGAGCAGGCTGTTATCAGGGGCAGCAAGGAGGAGAAGGCATGATGGGTGGGGTGTGTTCATGCATTTGGGAGGGGATGTTATCCGGGTTCCCGTTTCCACATAGCCACTCTCCACGGGAAGTCAAGGGTTGGGAAGGAGGTAGCTGAGTGGGGTCAAACTGACCGGCATGAGGGAAGTACATCCCCACAGCCTTCTCACACCCCCAGGGGGCACCAAAGCTGAAAACCACCTGTTTCCACCTGGAGGAGGAAGGCCCCCCAAGAAGCAGGAGGAAGGTAACTGGGGAAGAAGAAAGAGACAGAGAAGTGAGGATAAAGCAGCAGGACCTTTCAACATACAATGGTGAGGGCTGAAAGCGCATGTGGCCAGATGCATGGTTTCATGGTATGTTTGTAAAGGACTAGTTGCAGGTAGAATCCTTAACCAAGTCTCTGATGCTGGTGTCTGTCCACATACCCTGCACTACACTTCATCCATCCCTTGAGACTTAATGGATCTATTTTTAAGACAAATGAAAGAAAGTCAACTAAGTCAGCACCAAAAGTGGCTGATTAAAAGTTGAAAAATATATTTTTAACATTTGTCTACTTTGTGTAATTTTCACTAAACCATTGCTGATGGTTTTAAGAGACTTTCTAGATGTCTGGGACACACTGCCATTCTTCTGATGACAACAGCAATGCTCTCTAAGAGCCCCTGTGATGGCAATAACCCCTTTATACATGTCTTACGGCAGTTCTTAGGGTTCTTATCCCTGGAGAACTTGAAGAGCTGGCTCCTGCCCAGACCCCCACCAGCCCCAAAGATGGAATGACTAAACTTTGTTTAGGCCTTCGTTCCCACCTGCTTTTACACCTGGAGAGCCCCTTCCCTCCCTTCTGCCTCTGGGAACACTGACTTCACCTCTGAAAGGCAGCTCAGTTTTCACGTTTCTAGGTAGCCACTCCACCTTGTTCTTTGAAAGGAATTCTCTCCTGCACATCCTCAGACGTTACCTCTGTTTTGGAAGCCATCGGGTGGAATTGCAACTACCTATTTAGCTGTCCACTCCTGGCCAGCCTTTGAGCACTGTGATGGCAGGAGGTGGGCCTTGTCTCTGTTGTCCCAGGACCTGACAGAACAGCAGGCAGGTGCTCAAATCTCGCCAGCACAGAGGAGACAGCAGAACGCTCCTCGGCACATCCCTGTGTTGCCCTGACCCAAGCTGACACATTTCATGTTCCAAAGCAACAATCCAGCAGTGGGCAGGTGCTCCCATCTTTCCACACGTGTTCTAGGCTGTGCTCTGAGGAAGGTCACACAAAATGGAACAGAAAACTGGCCACTGCCCATATACATGGAGTGCAGCTTTAAGCAAAGTGACATGACATGGGGGAGAAGGTGTTTTGTGGTCTGAGAAAGGATAACTGGAGAGATCTTCCTTGTATGCTGTGTGCAGACATGTGAAATGTTTATTTTGTGTGTCAGTTTGTGTTCTCTGCAAAACAGATGCCAAGCTGGGATTGAGTGTGTGAGAGATTTAGTAGGAGAAATGCCTGTGAGGGAAGAAGTGGGGAAAGGTTGAGAAGGCCGTCTGACCTCGGGAAGGAGATGGAAAGAAGGAAGACAGGACAGAAAGAGTCTCCACTGCAGCGCAGATCCAAGAAAGATGCAGCCCGGCCGAGGGTGAGCCTCTCCATCCCCCTTGCCTTGTTTCTGCCTCTGCCTCTTTCCTTGAATCTGTGTTTAAAATTTTAGATCGTTTATGGTCTTAGGAAATGGGTATTGTTATTATTAAGGCCATCATTAAGTGAAGAGTCACTCTGTTTCAAAAACCATCATGAAGGAAAGAAATATCTCAGGCTATCATAAGCGTCAATCTTGAGTCTTAACAGGAACTCAAAGTGGGTTGACGGAGGAGCGAAAACCACTAACGTGCGTCGAGTAGTTACAGATGTTGCATTCTGTCCTAAGTTCTCTTCATGACTTCACACACTCAGTTCTCACAATAATTCCATCTGGTAGGTACTAAAATGTCTCCATTTAAAGATGAAGAACCTGAAGCCCAGATTGTTTAACTTGTTTGTTCATCATTACAAAACTAGTGAGTGGTGGAGGAAAATTCAGATTCAGCCCATGCTCAAAATGGCTACATTTAATAGCAGCCAAAGGGACCCAGCCTGGCATGTGGCAGAGATAGCTATCAGCAAGATTCCTGTTTCTCCTTCCATACTTGGGAGTTATTGCTGAGAAATGGCTTTCCTTGCCCCTCAATGCCACTCCTGCAGAGCTTTATGGCTAGTGCTTGCCCACAGACTGTGACAGAAGGTGACTGCCCCATTCCTAGGCCCAAGTTTTCCAGAAAAGCATGCATATCTCCCATGTGCAGTCCCCTGTCTATTGCCCAGAACCACTGATGCCTTGTCATTTTGGAAACCACAAACCGCCAATGGCATAGCATCCCTCTACTGACCGGAAACCAAAGTGAACGCTCTGCCCTGTCGCGCTTGAGTCATTATAATTGGGGGATCTCCGTGTGTTATTGCTGCTACTTTCCCTTCCTGAGAAAGCAAGATGTTTCGCTACAGGGGTGTGAAGTAATTGGTTTAAGGTCACGGAAATAGTAATGGCTGAGGTAGGAATAAACACAGATCTATCTGCTGGTGAAGTTCTTATTCTTGGCATTGCACTGAGAAGGGGTGATCCATAAGAAGAAGAGAACCAGGTGACTAAAAAGTCCCAGCAGGGGCCCCTGCAGCTGCCTATGGCCTCTGGAAGCCGGGCTACAAGGTGGGACCCTGAAGACTCAGCATCAAGATTCCGAGTCAGGAGCTGCTGAGGAGAGTGGGTCCATCACCCTCAGGGAGGACTCAGGTGCCGTTCTGATGTGCAAGGCTTGGCAAGTGGGCATGAAGCAGGAGGCCCCACAAACTGTCGATGGGCAGGATAGATGATCAAGGTCTGTCTAAGTGTGAGAGTCTTCCACACTGGGAGAACAACAGGAATCACAGGAAAAGTCCATTCAGATGGGGCCCTGGTGACTGGCTGGGCAAACTCTTTAGTTGGATGTATGTACGGATATGCAGAGACTCACCATTGTATTATGGGGCCCCACACAGTGCAGCTGCCAAAAAAAAAAAAAAACACAAAAAAAAAAACTGGATATTCTATCTGTGTTTAAACACCATCCTCTGGCTGTGCGCGGTGGTTCATGCCTATAATCCTAGCACTTTGGGAGACAGAGGCGGGTGGATCACTTGAGCTCAAGAGTTCAAGAACAACCTGAGCCAAGAGCAGAGCAAGAGCAAGACCCCGCCTGTACTAAAAATAGAGGACATTGTAGTAGGTGCCTGCAGTCCCAGCTACTCAGGAGGTTGAGCCAAGAGGATCACTTGAGTCCAGGGGTTTGAGGTTGCTGTAAGCTATGATGATGCCACAGCACCCTACTTAGGGTGACTGAGTAAAACTCTGTGTCAAAAAATTTACAATAATTACCATTCTCTGGCTAATGGGCACTAAAATGGAGAAAGTCTTTGTATTAGCAGAAGGTCGTTAATGCCTCATGGACAACAGATCTTGATTCTGGACACCCGTGATCATAAGTCTCCCCTGGGCTTCTCCCCTTTCTCTCCCTATACCTCACCCCTGGTCTTTAGGAAGCTCTCTTTCATGTATATAGAATAATCCTTAAGGATCCTGATATGACTAGACTATTCCGTGCTAAGGGCTCAGGGGTATAGACCTGGTCCTATAATGGCTCCTGTTCAAACACGGCATCTCCATGGAACTCGCAGGTAAGGAAAGTACAATATAATATGGTTTTTTTTTTGTTTTTTTTTTTTCAGGAGACAAGAGTACTAACTACCCAAAGGTACTCTGCCTACTGACTGCACACTGTGCATTCTAAAAACATACAAGTGCTCTCTTCTGCCTTCATGAAGAAGGTAAAAGCAAGGAAGTGGATTAAATGGACAAACAATAGCCGACTTCATATTTGGATATTATATTGTCTTCAGTGAAGTGTTTCTAATGTTCTTGAGGCTTCCAAATAATGAAAAGGGCATCCCCTCCATTGAAATCCAAGTAAATACACTGTAATTGGTTTGGAGTGCCTTTAATACTAGTGTTCTCACATTTTAAAACTCCTTTCTTCCAAGTTTCAATAACATGTTCTTGAAAGATAGACTCTCTAAGTATTTCTTTGTCCTCAGCAAAACACTCAAATCACTTTTCTAAACTGATGGTCTGGCATCCTTCCAAAACTGATTTAGAAGTTATGGCTCACACCCCATGTCTGAATCTTCTAACCTTGGCACATTCCTAAGTCCTATGAATAGGGTTGGCAGTTGGGAAGGCTGGCTATAAAAAGAGAGAGAGAACTGCATGTATCTAGCTCTGTTTAGCAAATTTTGCTTTCATGAAAATCCTAGAGAGTCAAGAAGACATTGCCAAGATACCTACAAGATCTCAATAACCTGTTGGGCTATTCCATATGCCATATCACACTCAAAATCAGTGAAATATGTATAGCGCTTTAGAGTTTGCAAAACATTTTCATATTTATTGTCTCATTTGATCGATATAATTTTTTGCCTCTGAGAAAATGTGCAGAGTAAATATTATTATCCCCATTTGATAGATAAAGATACTGAGGCACAGAGGGACTCATGTCCATGTTACCCAGCTAATTAATGAGCGAGCTGAGAAAGGAACCTGTCTTCCAGGCAGCGAGTTTGATTCTCTTTTCAACACACCACTCTGCCTCCTCAGAAGCCTTTAGCTCCAGTCCATCAGTTTCCAATCTGCTTCTAATGATGGCTATACTGTTCGTAGCACTGGACATACCAGGCAAAAGAGAACAGATTGGTCACTGTGAGGAATGCCACCTCCAAGCAGAATTCAGGGAGGCATCGGCAGAGCTACCAGTAAAGAAAAAGGCCCTTTCCTCCCCAGCATCTTATAACTCCAGTGCAAGCGCTCATCATTTTCACTAATGTGCAATTTCTCTCAAAGCTCTTTGGAGTTAGAAACTTGCTTTGCCTACTGTGAGAAAGGCATCCACCAAGCTAAATTGGGCCCTCAGGCATGCACCCAGCTTTATCAGAAGCCAATACTGTTTAGATGGAGTCCTTCCATGCACATCTCCCAGGACGGTTTTAGACAGCCTATGAGTATACTTTATTTCCTTTAAAACAAGTAACCTAGAAAATGAAATAACACATATTAGATTAAGCTCTGTCCCATTTGGCTAATTCAAAAGTTAATGGAAGGTCTCTTTCGGTCATTGGTATTGGCAGAGACACATTTAGTAAACTCTCGTGGGAACTTCACACAGGTACCATAGCAGCTCTTACCCATAAATTAAGAATGGCATTTAAAGGCAGCTTTCTACTCTCTAGGAGGGGGCCATTTAGGTTTCTCTTGACAAACTGCCCTTTTGGTAAGGCCCTGCTTACCAAACTCCCAAAACACTAAAAAGAATAGCTGGAGTTGGGGTGAAGGGGAGAAAAAAAAGAGAGAGACAGAGAGAGACCTTTTAAATGGATATGACCCAGGGTAGAAGGAGAAGGATGATCCAGGTCACTGACAAATGCAATGGAGCTGCCCACTGTGCATGAGACTGATGGCCACTAACAACTGATTCCAACCCCTTGAACCGTGTGCTGTGTAAAACACACAGCCTGGTTGTATCAAGCATTTAATATAGAAATATAAAATAAAGCAGGACTGTTTCTTGACTTTAACGTCAGTCCCAAAAATTTAAGCAAAAATATCCAGAAGCAGATCATTTCCCAAAAACACATTCTATCTAATCATTTCTGTGACCCTCTTTTCTGTCAGAGTTGATGAAGCTATTCCACGTGCATGCCCCTTTCCAGGAGTGAGTCCTCTTTTGAAAAAGAATAAAAAAACGCAGTGACTTTCTCACAATCTTCCCAAATGTACTCTCCATGATAGGAAGACTATTTATATTATGAATGATGAATCGTTGAATTATTTTGTTTCCTATTTCTGTATCTATGTTTATATATAAGTAGAGGTGGTCTGTAGGTTTTTCTCTTTTATTATATTGCTACGTCTCTCCATTTCTGGTATCAGAGTTATGCTAACATTGCAAAATAAATTGGGGGGGGGTCAATATTTTACTATTTTTAGGAACAACTTAGAATGAATTGGCTTTTGAAGATCCCAGGATTTATTGTATTCTAGAGGTAATACCTATAGAACATTAACCATTTTTAAAAAAATCTTATTTAGTTAGTTAGTTAGTTTCACGTCTGGCCACCATTTCAGTTATTTCTTTCTCATTAATCTCAAAATAGTTTTAGTAATTTATATTTTCCCAAAATATTTTCACCTCATGGAGATTTTCAAGTTTATTGGAACAAAACTATACAGCTCTCATAATTTTCATTGTCCTTGAAATGAGTCCTATATTCTGAGACTCATGCTGTCATTTCTAATTTTTTTTGTGGCTCCCCCTATTATAATTGACAAGGTATTATAAATTAAAAGAATTGATAAAATAAATAATAAATAATTATTCACATTAATATATTATATAAAAGGTATACATATATAAACATAATTTATATTATAAAAATAATATCATCTTATTAAAATGAAATTTCAAGTAAAAAAGATTTTCCTAACTCTTAGCAATTAATTACTTTTACTATCCTTATGTTTCTCATTTCTGTTTCTACATTTATTATTTCCTTCCTTGTGGTTTGTTTAATTCCTAGAGCTTTAATTTTAGTTCATTGTAAATATCTTTATTTCTCCAAAGAAATAAAATATTTAAGGCTATTATTTCACCTTTAAATATAGCATTGGTTGACTCTCAAAAGTATTGATAGGTAGTATTCTCATACTTATTGTTTATAATATATTGCTTATTATATACATTTTATCAAATATTATTTATTAAATATTATTTATTGCACACATTTTATTTTTCATGTCCTTTGAACCATAAATTAGCTAAAATACTCTGAAAAGATGAAAACAGTCTTTCAAAAATATTATATGATAGCCAGAAGGGAAAAATAACTTTATTGGTTCTTAATGACTTTTGTTACAACTTTCACGATACCTTTTACCATTAACTGTTAAATATTAACATCTAAGTTTTTATCAGGCAATTTCAGTTCTTCCTATATGCACATTGGTGTACACTCTACTTTGATTCCCTGGAGTTTGTGATCAAGTTCTAAAATATAGAAACTAAGAAATAAAAGACTTCAAAGAAAATGTTCTGTGTGTAATGATTTTACTAAAACTCCCAATTAAAACAAAACAAAGCAAAACAAAAAGGATCAAAAACATGCACATACTCTTTATATAATGAAGGGTGAGGTTATTTTAAATAGAGAATCTATAGAGAAGAGCGGAAGAAAAAGAAAACATGAAACGAAGGTTTTATTTATTTATTTATGTATTTATTTTAAGACAAGGGTCTCACTGTGTTGCCCAGGCTGGGGTGTAAGGGCAGCATTCCTCTTAGCTCACAGCAACCTCAAACTCCTGGGCTCAAGCAATCCTTCTGCCTCAGCCTCCCAAGTAGGTGGTACTATAGGCACATGCTACCATCTCTGGCTAATTTTTTCCTTTTTTTTTTTTTTTTTGTAGAGAATGGGTCTCACTCTTTCTAGGGCTGGTCTTAAACTCCTGGAATAAAGTGATCCTCCCATCTTGGCACCTTAAAGTGTTGGGATTAGAGGTGTGAGCCACTATGCCAGGTCCAAAATAAGTTCTTAAAAAGTACATGAGTTCCTATATCGTTTCTTTTCCTTTCTTTTGTTATTTTCTACCTTCTCCCCTCCTTTCTTTTACTTTCTTTTCGTTCCTCTCTCCATCCCTCCTGCCCTCCTGAAATAGCACTCACAAGCCACCAATTAGTGAGTGGGGCTATTACCCTTTACTGGACGTGGGGTCTGACTTATGTAAAAGTATCAGCTGTGTCCACACACCTCTCCCTCACAATCTGCCGCTAGTTTAGTCACCTCTGTCTTTCCCTGGATGTAATGAAATCTCTCCTTTTCTCGGCATAAATTCCCTACCTTAGTCACTCAGTCACAAACCTACTAGGAAGCAGGTTATCTGTACCCCATCCTACTTTGGGCTGATGGATACAACATACTGAAAGTTAATACAAAACATTTAAACTGCTTTAAAAACTGTGAAAGAAATATTAAGCAATAAGTTAGTAAAAGGGAAATTGCTTAATTGCAATGTGTCAGGAAAATCAGATGCCACTAGACACCAAAGTAACTGCTTGGGCACAGAAGTCCTGTGAAGCAAAGTAGAGGCTGGGCAGAAAGCAGGAAGCTGGTGGATGGTGACCAATTACTTAATGGGTACATGTTCTTCATTTGGGTAACATACAGCTGAAAGCCCTGACTTCACCAATCTATGCATGTAAGAAAATTATACTTAGACCCCATACATTTATACAAATAAAAAACTTTAAGAATTTTTTAAAATTTAAAAAAATAGAAAAAGAAAACAAGTAGAAAGCTGATCACATGGCCACTGCAGCCACACAAATGTATGGTGGCCCAGCACTTTGCAGGCTAGGGAATGCAGGAGTCATGAACCCCATTGTACAAATGAAAATGAAGAGCATTATAAAAGGAAAATGGCTTCCCAAAACTCAGAGCCCTGATTTACGTCCAGACCTTTAGTTCCTGCAAAAAACCCTAGCAAATAACAGCTGCACCCTGCTGCTTTCCAAGGATTTGCTCCAGCAGGAAAGTCTCTGTCCTCTCCCCCGTGCAGATGCACTTCTCTGCCTGTAGACTTTCCTATATCTAAACTCTACGCATTCTTCAGAGAGGAGGCTGCATCCTCTCTGCCAGCTGTTTTTCCATGGGTCTTCTGCCTCTTGCACTCTTCCCTGCCTGAATTCCAGCCTGACACTCAACTAGCAAAGAACGAAGAATTTGAGTTTGACTCATGAGCGACTGTAAGCTGTTCCAGGGCAGGTGCTGCAGGAACTCCGTGGAGAGTGAGAAAACAGTGTGTCAATGGAGCTGTATCCCACAACCTCACCTTAACGTTGACACTGGAGAGGACTTTGTGAGAAGAGGAGGGAATACTGAAAAGCAGAGAAACCAAGAAGCCCCTGAGTCCCACCCAGCACAGCTGTCGGCTGAGACAGCCCACAGGTAGGAAGGCTGAAGGAAATTCCCAGGGGCAAATATGCTAGGAGCCTGTTCAATCTTCCCTTAAGAATTCACTTCCCACAAATCATCCTTTCTGCAACATTCCACTACTTATATCACTGTCCTTATCCCACCCAAATGCATAGCCTGCTGCCAACAAAAATCTCCCTAAACAATTATTTCCAAGTATCTAGTAGATTCTCATTAATTAGCAAAATTTGAGGATTTAACCTGGAAATTTTATTGGGAGTTGAAATTTCCTTTCTGATGATTTTTTCTACTGTGCTGGATTTCTCAATTTTACATACTTTTTTTGAGTCAATATTTCAATACTTGTGTAATGTTTAAGGATTACATCATTTTTATAATTTTCTACCATAAAATAATGGCAGTCTCTCTTGAACAATACCTATTAGTACAATACATATTAGTTGTATGGGGCTATCCAATTTATTTCCTTTTTCTCCAAATACAAGAAAAAAGTTTTCCAGAGTTATCTAAAAATTGCAATTGCCATGTATCTGTAACCACATATACCCCAAATTGATACCATCCTGAGGGAATCTGTCCTCTGCTTCCCTTCTCGACCTGCCCCAGGCATTATTTTATTGTTGCATGAAACAAATTTGTTTTGAGGCATTTCTGACACCTCTCTAGTTCCTACTGTTCCTCTTCCATGTCTGTACATTCTTAGTAGGTGGGGAATCTAGTTCCCCAGGAAGCATATTATCCAAAATTTATAATCTGTAAATGCCATAATATTAATTTTTTTCTCAATTTCCCCTCATCTTCTTTGTCAATACTTATTTTTTAAAATCATTATTGCCTTGCAGCTATCCGAATTTTCTTCTCATTTTTCTCTTAAAAACTGACTCAAAGCAGGAGGTCAATATCCGAGCCATCATTAATTTCACGTCCTTACTGATTCAGTCGTCTTTTTTCTGGTGAGGATCACTTTTTCCCCTTGATATATCTATAAAAGACCTTTTTACTCCATTTAACCTCTTTTACTAGCAATATCTCATTTCCCACTTCTGTGTCCCTTATCTTTCCTTTGCTAACGTTAAGTTATTCTGTCTATTTTTACACAGTTCCTGCCTTCTCCACTCTCAGGGCAATCGTCCTGTTATACACAGATCTCGAGCAGCCGCTGGGGATAACAGCCTGTATTTTTACCAGACTCCTACAGGCAGAGGGCCCCTGCAGTCCTTGTGTTCGCTCAGTTCTCTAACTTCCACTGTGCAGTGGAGACTTTCACACTTTCATTACATTGGACTACGTCACACCTATCTACAATTACCAATCTTAATACTTACTCATTGCATCATCCATTTAAGAGTCCCTTCCAGTGCGTTTTCCAATAAGGAATACTACATGGAAGGTTGTTATCAATGATCGAGTTTCTAAATAGACAGTGGAGAGAATGGAAATGATTTCCTCTAGGAGAGCCATTTGCATACTGTTAAGTGATTTGCATGCTGGCAGACCCCAGAACCCTGTTTGGGAGGCTTTCCCACATTTCCCCCTTAATCATAAGGTGTGGCTTATTTTCTCTCCCTATAAAATTGCACTTTAGTTTCTTCTCTCGGGCCAGTCTCTCCCATGAGGGAATAACACACACTAACTGACACAAGCATGTCATTGCAAGATAGTCTCTACCTTCTGAACTAATGTTCTTTTCAGCATAATTCATCATCCCCTCTGATTTTTCGGGGCTGGTGACAATGGTGACACCCCTGATATCTGAATGATGTCCTTCATAAATATTTTGCTGAGTGATTGATATCTCCCCTAGTTATTTTTCTCACACCTCTTCCCCTCAGCATATAACAGATGGGATTCCATCATCAGAAGCAGATGTTGTGGAAAATGCATCAGGAGCCCAGAAACCCTCACTCTAGCCCCAGTTCTCCCATTAACTACTTCTGCTGTCTCCACAAAACACTTACCCTCTCTGGGCCTCTATTGCCATGTCTGTGAATTGAAGATGGAAATAACCTCTTCATAAGGATACTAAGGTGATCAAAAAGATGTATACAAAAAGAATTTCCTAACGGAAAGTCGCCTGCCATTTCAAATTTTTGATACCTCTGTCACAAATTGTGCTAACTTGTCATAATCAAATTATTAATGCTTCACCCATGTTCTTTATTAGCTTTTCTAATAATAAGCACACAAATGCACTTTTAGGAATGTTGGTTACAATTTAAGAAATTTCTTTCTTTTTTTTTTTTTTTTTTTTTTTTTTTTATAAAATAATAGCTGTGTACATTAATGCGATCATGGGGCCCC